>JAKVIS010004965.1:0-13014 GCA_033119425.1 Bufotes viridis
CTTTAAGATAAAGAGATACTCATTGCTCAGTGAGTGGTGTGCCAGTAGGTTTACTGGCTTGAGAACGGCAAGTGAGGTGACAGATACTAACTAGAATACTAACTGTTACACCTCCATTAGGGGCATAATTAACTAATTTCTTTTGTGGTTTGGTGTTCTAATAACATAAGACCATGACATCCCGACTATCAGTCATGTGCCAAGAATATCCTGATGATCTAAAACAGAAAAATGGTGTGAGAAGTGCAGTAAGAGGACATCCTCACTTACTGTCTCCTAAATTATTAAAGCCCTCTCTCTATTCTACCTCCCTCCCTCTCATCTGTCTCCCATTGACCTCCCTGCCACCCCACCCCTCATTGTATCTATCTTCAGACTCTAGTGCAGTTCAGACTCCAGAGCGGCGTGGGGAGCCAGGTAAGTAGATTCAGTGTGAGGGGCCCGGGCATATGGGGAGCACTTTTTAGTCTTGGATAACCCCTTTAAAGGAAGATGGTTGAAACTGCACTGGAGTCTGAAGATAGACTCAGTGACCAGTCAGAGGAAGACGAAGACAGACGTGAAAATGAAGGGTTAATGGCTGTAACAGTTGCAAAAATTCAGACTCCTCGACAGGTATTTGGAAAGAAAGAGAGAAAATCTTATTGCAACACTTTCTGCGATGATCTGGTGGTGGTGGACTGAAATATTAGGAAGCCAGTTCCCAAATATATGGCCTAGGGAAGGATGTTTTGCACAAGTAAAATTTAGGCAGCTAAGGACTGTGTATATGGTCATGGGGGGTGGGGGTGGGAGGTATCCAGGTTGAGATTATAAACCTATGAAGGAAGGTATGAGTGTGTGGGAAAAATATCAAAAGAAACCAGTTGCAGACTCCTATCTAGTTTTCAGAGTATCAGCCTTGGCAGAATACTGATAAAAAAAATTCTGACGTGTAGTTTACCTTCCCTGTCAGCAGGGGGTAGTAAATGGACTTTGGCACTTGGGTATATTACAGCATTGTTAGCTGATCTCATAAGGGAAAAAACTAAGCAGCCTTTTAAATCAGCTTTTGGTTATGATCGGTGGGGCTTTGTTTAATCCTTATTGAACTATTATTTAGAAAGGGAGATGTATTGAGGGAGATGTATCAAGATAGGAGGGACGTTGGGAAGATTACATTTAGTTCTGTCAGGAAAACCTTATTGAGTATATTAAGAAAATGCTGTAAAAATTAAAAGAGAAAGTGGGACAGGAATGGAATGGGCCAGGAAATGGACGTATTTTATTTTATCAATCTATTACTAAAGGGGTTATCTGGGAAAAGATATTGATATCCTCAGGATAGGTCATCAATAGCAGATTGGCAGGAGTCTAACTCCCGGGACCCCTGCCGATCAGCTGTTCGTGAGTGCCGCAGCCTCATCTTAGGCCAGAGATGTCACCATACATCAGTCATGGCACTCACCAGAACTTCGGTGAGCGTCACAGCTCCCTGAAACCGCCATTCAGCGGAGCTCGGACCCCCACCCATGTGATATTGATGACTTATGCTGAGATCATTATCATTTCCCAGATAACCCCATTAAGAGTTTGCTGTAGAGTTACAGTGGAAGTTGAATAAAGTAGTTGCACTGGACGGCAAACCATGGCCAGAAATTTAGACCCACATAGTGCATATTTGGAGGCAGATAGTGGAAAGACAGAAAGATAGGCAGAGAAGTATATGCTGGGAATACAGTTCATGAGTGTCCTCAAGCTCTCACACAAATTGAAGACTCTATTTCATCCGAACATTGATGGGTCCTTGTATTTGGATCCTGAAACTGGTGTATCTTTCACTGGGTGTACTGCTGTGGTTCTTCAAAATGATGAGCCAGTAGCAGTGGGACAAGGGGCCTTGCCATCTAACTACTCTTCCCAGGCACTAGAATTGATAGCTGCCTTGATAGCACTACACATGTACATGTACTGACTCAGCTTATGTTGTAACCTAGTGGGATACAAAAAAAGGAAAGACTTTGATTTGTTATATCTGATGGTTTTCCTGTCCGGCATGCTCCTTTAATTAGACAATTGGTTCAAGCTGTCCGCTTGCCATCTGCTGCACATACAGGGGAGGGATGATCATTGTTTAGAAGTTGAAACTCAAACCAGAAATATTAACCAAAGCTACTAGATTTTGTTTTCAACAGGTGACCAGTAAACAGCCATCCAATCAAGAGGAACCTCTGCCACTGAACCCTGGAGATAATGTTTATGTCCACAACCAGAAAGGTAGGTGGAAGCAGCCAACGTTTCTGGGCCCTTTTGTAGTAATTCTTGCAATGCCGACAGCTGTCAAAGTGAGAGAGAGATCAGCATGGATTCATTTACCTCACTGCAGAAAAGTTCCAAAAGATGGAAGGGGCACATTCTCTCATATTGTTATGTGAAGGACAATAAGCATACATGTAACGTTAATCAGTGTTACTGATTTATAACAATGTCTATACGACAGATACGTATATTCTCAGGTATAGGTGTATGCAGATTTAAGGAATACTACTAGGTATCATAGACCCCGATAATATTACCGTTGAATTTAGCCATAACAATTATTTTGAGGAGAAGTTGTGGTATAGATATATGAAACAAGTAGTTAGCAATGTACATAACGTATCGTGTTATATTTGTGCGTTATTGCCTCATGCGGCAGAAGACGAACAACTGATGTGGTCGGAAGTGAAAAGTCACATGGACACTCAATGTCTATTACACATGGCTGTTTGTAAATTAGGAGGGCACATTTAATCATCTCCTATTACAGTAGAAGACCTTTGGGTAAATTCCACTAAGTATCAAGAAGGGAGTAAAGTATCTTATGCTAAGATGTCTGCGTTTGGAGACTCAAAGACTCCTATTTATAAGTGTATGATTGACAGTAAAAATTGTAGGCACAGAACTATGTTAGGCCTCTTTCACACTTGCGTTGTTAGGATCCAGCGTGCACTTCCGTCGCCGGAAGTGCCCGCCGGATCCGTAACAACGCAAGTGACCTGAAAGCATTTGAAGACTGATCAGTCTCCCGGGTAGCTCCTGAATGACGTCAGAGCGCCCCATGCGCATGGATCATGTGATCCATGCGCATGGGGCGCCCTGACGTCACTCTGGAGCGCCCCGGGAGCCGCACGGATGGTAAGTATACTGCTCCCCCGCTCCCCACTACACTTTACCATGGCAGCCTGGACTTTAGCGCCCTGGCTGCCATGGTAACCATTCAGAAAAAGCTAAACGTCGGATGCGGCGATGCGCCGAAACGACGTTTAGCTTAAGGCCGGATCCGGATTAATGCACTTAGGCCTTAGGCCCCTTTGACATATGCGTTTTTCCTTTCCGTCCTAGAGTTCCGTCTTCGGGGCTCTAGGATGGAAAGATACTGATCAGGATTTCCCTAATGCATTCTGAATGGAGAGAAATCCGTTCAGGATGCATCAGGATGTCTTCCGTTCAGTACTTGAACATTTTTTGGACGTTGACAAAACCGCAGCATGCTGCGGATTTGTCTCGGTCCAAAAATCCGGAAGACATGCCGTAATGCCGGATCCGGAATTAATGCCCATTAAAGTGCATTAATCCGGATCCGGCCTTAAGCTAAACGTCGTTTCGGCGCATCGCCGGATCCGACATTTAGCTTTTTCTGAATGGTTACCATGGCAGCCAAGACGCTAAAGTCCCGGCTGCCATGGTAAAGTGTAGTGGGGAGCAGGGGAGCAGTATACTTACCATCCATGCGGCTCCCGGGGCGCTCCAGAGTGACATCAGGGCGCCCCATGCGCATGCATCACGTGATCCATGCGCATGGGGCGTTCTGACGTCATTCAGGAGCGCCCCGGGAGCCGCACGGGCGGTAAGTATACTGCTCCCCCGCTCCCCACTACTACTATGGCAACCAGGACTTTAATAGCGTCCTGGCTGCCATAGTAACACTGAAAGCATTTTGAAGACTGATCAGTCTTCAAATGCTTTTAGGTCACTTGCATTGTTACGGATCCGGCGGGCACTTCCGGCGACGGAAGTGCTCGCCGGATCCTAACAACGCAAGTGTGAAAGAGGCCTTACAAGCAGTTTGGCTTGTGCAGATGAGACTCTTTGGAACTTCCAATACTAGTTTTGTAAGGATGGTTTCACTTTTGTGGTATGCAGATCCAGCAGGCAGTCCGGCCGAGAGCAGCCTCCGGGTTCGTGAATACCGTGCGCCACCGAGATACTGTCCGCTCCATTCACTATAATAGAGGCTGGCGCTTCACTGCATATTTGCCTGGTAGTTGCTGAATCTCCACCAGTCCCCATATAGTGAATAGGGCCGAACAGTATCTCGGCAGTACACAGCGGCGCCCGGTATTCGCGGATCAAGCAGGCTGTTCCCGGTCAGAGCAGCTTGCCGGATCAGTTTACCGCAAATGTGAAACGGGCCTGAATGATACTGACCAATGTAAAGACGTATGAAGAGATTTTCTAACATCAATAACTTGGAGTTAAGATCCAGAAGAGAAAAGTCTCAAATGTCATGAAAAAGATGGAATTTGATGTATGTTATTGTAATGATGGGAAAGGACAAAGGTTGGGGACAAAAATCGGTTACATGTGAGAAATACTTGAGTATACTAGAGACTGTTGTACTGATGGATGTACCCTGACAATGTCGTAGTATGGCATATACCAAAATACCTGGAGACTGGACAGACGTGTGGTGAATGGTAAGGTTAATCCACCGTCTGTTGGTAATCCCCATGAATAAAGAAAAAATAAAGTCCATATTAACCTCCAAAGGAGGTTCCAAATGCCTTTAAAATCTTTTCAAAAGCTGAAATCTTCTTTGCAAGTTGTCTGACTCCTGGAATACAAGCAGCAGCAAATACAAAATGGATCCAGCAGAACAGGTACTAGTTATTAAAGTTAATAAATATCACAGATGAGGCCTTGAATGCCAGCAAGGAGATCTGATACTAATAGCCGTGAAGAACCCATATCTCAATATGATTCTCGTTTCTCAAGCAGTTATTGGAGACTCTTGCTGTACCTTTATCCCAGCTAATGATGATGAGTATGGAAATATTCCAAAATACCCGTAGACTGGTCAGACGTGTGGTGAATGGTAAAGTTAACCCACCGTCTGTTGGGAAGAATGGGAATCTTGTTAAGGCCATGGAGAACGTCCATTTATTGAAAAAGCAGGTGATTGATGAGGCTGGAGTCACAGGTGACTGGTTCTCAGAGAGGTCCTTGAAATCTTTCATCTTGGTTCATGCCACTACTGAAGAGTGTCATGTTTGCTTCTGCTCCGGTATTATTACTGTGTCTTGTAGACCTGTTGTTATCTTCACGCAGCAAAAGACTATTCTTAAAGGGCACCATGATGCTCGTCTACGCACCTGTCGCCAGCCAAGAAGTCAAGGATTAGGTGTGTGAACTTTGTTGATTGGATGAAGAGTACATCATATATTTAGGTGCAATGTGAGAGATATTTTGTGTGCTGTATGAATGTCAGTATCTGTGCTGGGAAAGCCAACAACAGGGAGCAATGAAGGAGAAATTAACAAATATATATTATATCGCTGCTTGTTATGTCAGATATTACATCCCAAAGGTGGCGGTGGAACTCACTTGGGTGATGGGATAAAAATTAGACTGGACAGGACAAAGCAGGTTGTAATAGATATCAGATGTTGGCTATATATTAACCACTAGGTGATCATGCGTAGTTCATGTATGATTGTATCCAATGGGGTAGCATAGAGAGTTTAACTCCTCCAATGAACATTAGACATGTATGTATAGTTTAGGATGAACACATATATAAGTTGAATGGGGGCTTTTCCCCCTTCAAGCATTATCCTGTGTGTCTTGAAAGTGTTAATGCTCCCGACTAATCTTCCTGGACTGGATCTCCTGTGAGAGGTAGCCTACAACAACGGTCTAAAAGAAAAACGGTCTTTGTTGTCCACAACAAGCAGTCAGAGCTCAGCTTTCATTTGACTAGAGCAGTTTAATAGAAGGAAAACTGAGCTCTGATTGTTTGAGACAGACTTCAATGTAATTCAAGTACATACCCACACCGTGAGTGAGCTGTTAATAGCAATAATTCCACCATTATTCCTATTCAGTTAGTCCATAGATGGTATTACATTTTCTTAACGGATGCCAGACGGTGTGTGTGTCTGTGTGTTGGCGGTGTGTGTGTGGGGGGGGGATGAACGGACTACAGATGAAAACATTATTTTCTATAACAGACAGTTAACAGCAGAAGAACAAGATAATGCTAATAGCCACAAAGCCAATTATGACAGAACAGCATGGTGGCGCAGTGGTTAGCCCTGGTGCCCGGATTCCTAGGTTCAGACCCAACCAAAAAGAACACCTGCGTGGTTTATATGTTCTCCCCGTCTTTGTGTGAGTTTCCTTCAAGCACTCTGTTGGAGAATCAAGATTGGATCTGATGGTCAGCCATGTGGTATTAGGCAGACATCTTGTGTTCTCATCTCATAAAGGAGTTTAAAGTGAAGGAATAACTTGGTTAGGGAATAATCATGATACACTATGGCTAATAAAATAGAGATTCTTAAGTAATCGATTAAAAGGGTCATGATGTAATGGTGGGCTTGGATAAATGTACTTGTCTATTGAAACTGAAGAAGGCCATTAGCATGGTTATGATCATGTTCGATCCTTGGTGTTGGATGGGTGATAAATGAAGGGGGCCACTTTTGGTTTTATGTCTCATATGGCTCCTTGGAAAGAAAAAATTGTTACTCAAATTGGAGTGAATTAATGGAAGGCCCAAGCAATAAATTATTTCCGCATGAAGTCCAATTAGAAGTCGTTGTAGGTGTAACTAGATCAATGGTTATGTATGATAATGATGTCCTCTGTGTGAGTAACATTGAAGCTTATAGACAGCAGAAAACCTGAATTATAATACTTATTATTCCTTTGTTCTCAGGGTTAATAACTATGTACTGCCTTTTGCCCTTGCTGCTTCACACGTCCATCATGCCATAATCTGCCTGACTTTTATATTGAATTATATTGAATTCATGAAATGATGCCACAACAAACTTAAGTAGAATCTCAGCACGTGTAATGTGAAACTTGCAGAACATGACCCCTGAATAAGGGGCAACCTATGAGCCACACGCCGATGGGGGTTCACATCTCCAGGGAGGATTATCATCCTGCAAATGCTTCCACATTTTGTATTTTAATGTTTCATGAAAAATTAAACAAATGACCATCAAGCGTTTCGTAGCGCCAACTGTATTTTTTGCACAACAGGTATACAGGGGGCAGCGTGGTGACCGTGAGGGTATATAAAAGGACAGAGTGGTGGCAGATTAGGAGATAGAGTTTTCTAGAGCCCGTTTGCACACAACAGGTTTGATTCCCAGTCTGATATATGTGTTCATTTGTCACATGAAACCCCTTTATTTTAAAGTAACTAAAATGCATAAAATAGGCCAAAAAAGGGAATTATCAGCACTTGACTTGTATATATCCAACACCGCAATCATCAAGTGTTCAACACAGGCACATCGAATCCATCAGTGGTGCTCAATGTAGTAGTTTCAAGCCATATAAATGTTCAAGTGTGCCCAAATAATGCTAAATTAGGGGAAAAAACTATTTATAACAATGCACACAATATACAAGAGGCAAAGCCTACTATGGCATGCTGCAGTCACTTTTGTCCACAGAATGTAACCAAAGCAGATTGCTTGTTCACTAGAGAAGCCCTCCCTTTGGGCGTCATGCTATCATGCTGGCATGAGAACAAATTGATCACCTTAAAGGCAGTAGAATATTTAAAGGGGTTGTCTAGCTTTAAAACAATGTCTCCCCACCGGACCTGTGGAGGAAAGCACACTTATCTTCTCCCTACCGCCTGGTTCTGGCTCATTCATTTTGCTGTGTTTCTTAAATTCTGGAGTGGACAGAAGTCACATGTGCTGCTGCAGCCAATAATTGGCTGCAGCGGTGACGTGTCCTTCAAGCAGCACGTGACCCAATGACATGCCACTTGGGTCACGTCACTGCTGCAGCCAGTCATTGGCTGCAGCAGCACGTGACCCACGTCCACTTGATACCACGTTCATTTGGAACTTGATAAGCAGGGAACAGGATTGAGGCAAACAAGGTGTCAGAACCGAGTGGCGGGGAGCAGTTAAGTATACTTCACTCCACAGATATGGCAGAGAGGAGGGATGGTGACAATTGTTTCAAATTTAGAGAATCCTTAGTAATTTTCCTCCCCAAAAACTCCTTTAAAGGGGCTGTGCCATGAAAAATGTTCTACATTTTTCAAACCAGCACCTGGATCTCAATGTTTTTGTGATTATATGTAATTAATAATTTAGGACAGTTGCTGAGCTATTCAACAAAATGTATCTGTAGAGCGCCACCTGTTGTTTGTTCTCTTCCTTATTTCTTGTCCACCTCACTGAGGTGGTCACACATGCTCAGTTTAAATCTTCAACTGTCACTGTCTGTGAGAAGCTCTGGCAGTTACATGGAAAGAGCTACAGCAGAAAGGAAACACTCACTGAGAAAGAACACGCCCCCTGAGCTGCTAGCCTGAAATAAATCTCTGGTGAGGTACAGGGCTGGTTCTAGCTTTGTTAGAAAGAAATTGTCATGCACTATATGATCTCTGATTTTCATTTTTTGCATCAATTATGACATATCCCCATTAAGGGGCTAATATGGATGCATACAAAAGGTTCAGGTTCACTAACTGTAAATTGAATAGCTTTGTACTAAAATACATGTATGAATGAATGTCTGCGGAAAGCATTATTTATATTTAATAATGGCTCATAAAAATGTCATAACTGAAGCTTTTAACAGTTATTCTGTTATTCCATTCACCGCAGGTCTGCTTCCTGGACCACTTAAAGTAAGCATTATTATGGGCAGAAATCAGCCATAACCAGAGGGACAAATGCACAACTCAAGAATCCCAGATACATGTATGCCCTGTTCATCACTAGGCTAGGGGCGCAGAATTTACTGTATAAATGTGGTTTGCATATTTACAGAAGAATTTGCGTAATCCACAAAAAAGTACAGTAAAACGTTAGTGAATCCGCTGGTGAAGGGGCAGTCCGGTGTTGGGAGAAAACCAGACAATGCTCGGGAACTTCCTGCAGTAAAGAGGTGGTAAGACCCTAGTTGACAGATCCTGTGCTGCTGCTCTAGTTCTCCCAGTAGGATGTCACGTCAACAACACGTGACCGCTACAGCCAATCACTGTCCTCTTCTGGTGCACCGCTGAGGTGAATAATAGGCTGCAGCAGTCACGTGTGGTCGACGTGATGTCACCGCTGCAGCCAGGTAAACAGAGCCCAAACAGGAGAACCAGTGGTGGCGAGGGATCTGTTGTCCAGTATCCTCCTGAAACAAGACAAACCCTTTAACTCCTTGTCGGCTGCCTGGACGCTGGGCAAATATCTCTGCACAGATGTTTTAAAACGTCCGTGTAGACACTGAGCAGTGCATCGTCAGTGACAGCAGGGCTCCCCATAGAGAAGGCAGTGACAGTTTTTCAACGCATTACCTACATTCCCCATCGATCTATACACAACAATTAGTTCTGTATATAAAGATCATCGAGCAGTAATGCCACTTACCACTCCAGTGCCAGTGATCGTGTGGGAGTCTGCCGGGACAACCTTTCCAAGGGATGTATTCCCCCTGTAATTGGGGCTACTATGTCAACCAGCAGTAAAAAAAAATGTTATGTTAAATGTCACTCAAAGGTTTTGTATGACCTTATGGGGGGCACAAAGTGTAAAATAAAAAATAATAAGAAAAAAAACACCACCACCCACCACGACGCAGCTTTTAGCCCCACCTGCTGCAGGAATGACCTATACATCCCATATATCAAAAGGAATGACATGGAAAGGGGACATGCTAAAAAAATATTTTAATTGCACATTGTGCTGTTAACATAAAAATTGTGAAAACAGACCATTTTCCTTTTTTTAATTTTTCCTTCTGGTTAAAAAATTACTAAAATAAAAATGACAAAATTATTTACATATCCGGATGGAAAAAAATATGGCTTTCAAAGACGGGGGTGGGGGTAAATGGTCCAATCTTGAACTGGTTAACAAATGCCATAAACTCATCATGTAAAACAATCTGCCACAGATTCTATCTGTTACAGCAATGCCACAGATTTGTACTGAAGATCTCATTTACTGCAATGCCATGAGTGAAATGCGCAGCTAAATCCTGCACCAAAATCAGAAACAAAATCTGCTTTTTATTGCAGATTCTGCTATGGATTTTCTGTCCAGCATAAGATGTGTGAGTCTAGTCTAATAGGTTTATACTCAGTATGTCAAGAACTGTTCAACTAATTTTGGCTTAGAAACATTATAAAGGAAATGCATACATAGACTACAAAGCTAGACCTTCCAGTGATTCCTCAAATCTCAGCGAATTGTCCTCTTGAAAGACTGGCAATAGTTTGAAAAGCATGATAAATATTTCAGCTAAAAATATAAAAACGTAAGGTATACATACCCCAGGGGTACAAGATAAAAATGGCTTGATGTAGATGTTTGAGTTATAGACTTTAAGATCATGGTCTCCAAATCCCCGGGTCACCCCAATGGTGGCCATAACTCTAGCCTGGTGAAATAACAATAAATAGTTAGCACAAAAATGGTTAGCACTGCTGTGTAATATACCTACAGTATATTAATACTACTGCGTTAGGTTGTGACAACCATTATGCCTCAGTGAGGTCTGTTTGAAGATCATCTTTTCTCTTAGGACAGTCCGACAAAAAACAGGACTGTAATAGGAGGTATACATTTCCCAGCACCAGTGCTTGTATCTGTGTGCACTGCACTCATTTTGTATGATCAAATATTATATTTTATATTGTGATTATTTTTTATGATTATTTTTACGTCTTTTCTAACAATATATTGACCTTGCTTGCAATAAGTAATATGTATCCCATTCTTGGATTCGGTAGTAATGTAAACAGTGCTAAAGAAGGCAAGCACAGGGTTGGAAACTTCTCCTAAAAAACTCACAAAAGAGAATGAATGAGGGCACTGCCCTATACCCGTATATTACGTGTGGGAGCCACACTACGGCCTCATCCGACAGTCCTGGGATCGGGGTGCTATAGCCTCAAGAGAATCAAAGCAGGACATCAAGTGAAATAGATAGGCGCACTCACCATCCCTTTATAATCTTCTTTATTGCAGAGAAACATATCAGTAGACAGGGGGACTCACATGGACAGCATCTTCACAAAAAACAGCGACGGTCGTTTCGCGGACTCACCGCTTCATCCGGCTGTAAATATGGCAGTAATGGATTTGATCGCGGTTTACTATGGTCTGTTGCTCTCCATACATCTAAGATGCTGCTTGTTTGTTTGTTTTTAATGTGTTTCCTTTGAATCACTATGTAGCGCAGGCGCTGTTTGTTGAGTGTCATACGCTGCTAGGTGATGGGCAGGCTTTGTCCCACTGGCAGTGACGCTTATAACCAGCGCGGGTGCGATCTTTTGATTAACTGAACAGCCGGATGAAGCGGTGAGTCCGCGAAACGGCCGTCGCTGTTTTTTGTGAAGATGCTGTCCATGTGAGTCCCCCTGTCTACTGATATGTTTCTCTGCAATAAAGAAGATTATAAAGGGATGGTGAGTGCGCCTATCTATTTCACTTGATGTGCTGCATTGATTCTCCTAAAAAACATCACGTATCCTTTACTCCTTTACAGCTAACCTGCTAAGATGGCTTGCCGTTTGACCCTGTTGCCACTCCATCTAAGTTGCACATTGTTATGTGACATGCTAAATAACTGAGAAGCCCATAGAAACGAATGAAGGGTGGCTGCGCATGCGCAGTGCGCCCTCCACAACTTTCAGGGATCCGTTCTCAATGTAGGTGCAGGTCCCAGAGGCGAAACCGGCACCTATCAGGCAATGGGGGCATATCCTAGTGCTATGCCCCTATTGTCTGAGATGGGAATACCCTTTTAAGGGCACATTTTTCAGGTAGGGCAGGAGAACCACTTTAAGGGCTGCCAAAAATCCTTTGGGAATAACAATGGCTATGTACAATTTATAATGAATTATCACTGTGTTTTCGTTTGGTTTAATAGGTTAGCAGTGGTTCCAGTCGGGTCATTAGCTGAACACAAACCTTTTTGCCTTCTCCATAAATAAGTGGGAACTTCATGTCATCTTCTTCAATAGTTTTATAAGCCCTGTAAAGAAAGAATGAGCGTGTACATTACTTATTTAACATATATGTTTCTTACTTAAAGAGGTTGTGCAACTTTGGGGGAGAGGGGTTTGTCAAACCACCCCTACTGGGCAGACGTGATGGAAAGCATACTATGGCTCCCTTCTCCTTCACTCCTTGGCCTCGGCCGTGCCACTGTGTTCTCTGGATGTAAACTTCCTGTTTATGCCGCTGCAGCCAATCACTGGCCACAGTGTTGACCATGCATGACGACAAATGGTCAAATGGCACAAAGAAAGGTCACTGCTGTGGCCAGCAATCAGGGCCGGTGCAAGGATATTTGCCAACACAAGCGAAGCTACATTTTGGCGCCCCCTCCCCCATGATCACATTATGACCCCCTATTGTGTCACACTTCTCCCCCCCATGTCCCATTTCTCCCCTCCATGGCACAGACATTTGATTTGTCCCCCCTTCCATCATGTCACCCGTGACCCCACCCTCCATTAATGTTGTATACCAGTTATAAACATTATGCGCTCTCTGCTCATCACCAACGGCCTACCCTGTGGCAGTCGACAGTCAGTCTGGGCTGGCTGTGTGAGTCACAGTCACTAACAGCTGCTCCAGTCACTGATGCTGCCTGCCGCGGAGCCACTCGCCCTGAGTGACCCCGTGGCCGCGTTGCCATGCTGCCGCTCTTTGAGTGAGGGCCGGGGCCACATGGCACACGCAGGCTGGGGTGGGCGGCCAGCAGCGCTGCGTTGCAACTCGCCGCAAA
>JAKVIS010004966.1:0-12923 GCA_033119425.1 Bufotes viridis
TTAGTAGTTATATTCTTGTACATAGGTGCAGTATTATAGTAGTTATATTCTTGTACATAGGAGCAGTATTATAGTAGTTATATACTTGTACATAGGTGCAGTATTATAATAGTTATATTCTTGTACATAAGGAGCAGTATTATAGTAGTTATATTCTTGTACATAGGGGGCAGTATTATAATAGTTATATTCTTGTACATAGGGTTCGGTTTTATAGTAGTTATATTCTTGTACATAGGAGGCAGTATTATAGTAGTTATATTCTTGTACATAGGAGGCAGTATTATAGTAGTTATATTCTTGTACATAGGAGGCAGTATTATAGTAGTTATATTCTTATACATTGGAGCAGTATTATAGTAGTTATATTCCTGTACATAGGAGGCAGTATTATAGTAGTTATATTCTTGTACATAGGAGCAGTATTATAGTAGTTATATTCTTGTACATAGGAGGCAGCATTATAGTAGTTATATTCTTGTACATAGGAGCAGTATTGTTATAGTTGTAGTCTTGTACGTTGGAGCAGTATATTCTGCTTCATGGTCAGTTTTCTGTGCAGTATATGACCCATTCCTACACAATATTAGTTTCTTGATTAACCTGGAGGGGTGAGGTGAGGTCCATATAGTGGTTAACAGCTAACCCTGCAGATCATCAGCTAGACAACCTGGGTAGTAGGTGCAAACATTTATTTAGCTGCAGCTTCAATGACAGACGTATATATGATATTTCAGTAATCCAGGATACAGCGATCTCTATGTACAGATTTAAGCAGGGACATCTGGTCGTCACATAGCGGTCAATACGACCCAGTAGCTTGTTTTGCAGCTGCTCATAGTAAACATGAGCGGTTTTATTTTTAGATACCTGTGATATGGTTTTCATGAGGAAATGTGAAAATAAGTCTGATACTAGGTTAGTAATGAATGATCAGATCACAGAGGGGTAATGGCAGGGGGCTCACAATTTGGAGGTTCTCCCTCTGCTTGCTGATATGCTAAGCACACACTTTCTATCAGTTCTGCTCTCCTATAGAATTACTTTGCTCTCATTTGGGTAAAAGTAGATGCTTACGTATATATTGTGCTGTATATATGTGTATGGGGTGGAGGTTAGCCCGTCTGGTCCAATCCCACAGAACAGCTTGTGTGAGGAAACTTTTGACAACATTACTGCTGGTGAAAGAAAGTGTCAGGACACGTAAGACATTGCAGCTTGCTGTCTATGGGTCTGAGCACTCACAAACCGGCCAGAGCGCCCATGCTGAGCCCTGTCTACTGCCAAAAGTGCCTACAATGGCCCCCTATAGTGCCAGTATATATAATGTCCCCCTGTAGTACAAGTAAATAATGCTCCTCCATCACCCCTGTTGTTCCTGTATATTGTATAATGCTCCCTCCTGTACAGTCAGTATATAATGCTCCCCCCCAACCTAGTGTCAATATTTGTGATGCTCCCCTCCACCCTAGTGCCAGTATATATAATGTTTCTTCCACCCTAGCGCCAGTATATATAATGTTTCTTCCACCCTAGCGCCAGTATATATAATGTTTCTTCCACCCTAGTGCCAGTATATATAATGTTCCCCCACCTAAGTGCTGGTATATATAATGTTTCTTTCACCCTAGTGCCAGTATATATAATGTTCCCCCACCTAAGTGCTGGTATATATAATGTTTCTTTCACCCTAGTGCCAGTATATATAATGTTCCCCCACCTAAGTGCTGGTATATATAATGTTTCTTTCACCCTAGTGCCAGTATATATAATGTTCCCCCACCTAAGTGCTGGTATATATAATGTTTCTTCCACCCTAGTGCCAGTATATATAATGTTTCTTTCACCCTAGTGCCAGTATATATAATGCTCCCTCAACCCTGGTTCCAGTATGTATTGATTCTTTTACCCTAGTGCCGGTATATATATTGCCCCCCACCCCACCCTAGTTCCAGAATATAATCCCACCCAAATGTCAGTATATAATGCACTCCTTAGTGTCAATATATAATGCCCCCCCACCCTAGTGTCAGTATATAATGCTCCCCCCACCCTAGCTCCAGTATATAATGCACTCCTCAGTGCCTGTATATAATTCCCCCACCCTAGTGTCAATATATATGATGCTCTTCCCACTCTAGTGCCAGTATATAATGCTCCCCCAACCTCGTGCCAGTATATGATGCTCTTCCCACTCTAGTGCCAGTATATAATGCTCCCCCCACCCTAGTGGCAGTATATGATGCTCCTTCTACTCTAGTGCCTGTATATAATGCTCTTACCACCCTAGTGCCAGTATATAATGCACTCCTTAGTGCCAGTATATAATGCTCCCCCCACCCTAGTGCCAGTATATAATGCTCTTCCCACCCTAATGCCAGTATATAATGCTCTCACCACCCTAGTGCCAGTATATAATGCACTCCTTAGTGCCAGTATATAATGCTCCCCCCACCCTAGTGCCAGTATATAATTCTCACTACCATTCCCCCGCCGTCTGTGCTTCAGTTGGCGAGTTGTCGGGGCCTGTGTTGGCTCGTCTTTGGGTCTACATAACATCACCACTTATGTGTCGGCAATGACTCCTGCAGCCACTTGCACCTACTGCTACCGCCTCATAGTTTTCATGCCTATGAGACTGAACAGCCACAGATGCAGTCATGGATGTACTGCCTGCTTGTTTTGCGGACCCATTGAAATGAATGGGTCCGCAAGCAAACCTAAAATACGGTCCTTGCTCTATACAGCATGCATAGCGAGAGGCTCTCTATCGCCATCTGGTGCTCATAAAAGGTATTTTTTTACCAGCTGTTCTATAATCTATTCCTGTAGCAACCAAAGTCATAAAACCTGGTATGAAAGATACATCCCCATCTATGTAATGGAAAATGACTGTCATAAATGACTTATTCAGCTACAGCTTGTCTTCCCGGGAATGGCGCAGTCAGATGCATCGGCCGGGATCGGTGCACTTCTGTTCCTCAGTCCCACCTTATCAGGCGATTAGTGACAACAGGTTATTATGTCCTTTGTCTCTCAATGAATAATTAACAGACATTTCTTGCTGTAGGTGAAACTGTCAGAGCGGCTGACGGGGCGGGGGGTTGGCGAGAACAAAGCGATCTGCAGGTGACATGTGTACGAATCGTACAGAGGAGCATTTATCTCACTGGCTACTTCACTGCCTGGAATACATTTAACTAAGGCCTCATGCTCACGAACGCTTTTTTTTTTTTGCGGGGGTACAGGCCGTTTTTATGAGTTCCGTATACGGTCCGTATAGGGAACGATTCATTTCAATGGGTCCGCAAAAAAAACTGAAGTGTTTTCGTGTGCATTCCGTTTCCTTATTTCCGTTCCATGCAAAGATAGAACATGTCCTATTATTGCCCACAAATCACGGTCCGTGGCTCCATTCAAGTCAATGGATCTGCAAAAAAAACGGAATGCATACAGAAATGCATCTGTATGTCTTTCATATCTGTTCCGTTTTTGCGGAACCATCTATTGAAAATTTTAAGCCCAGCCCAATTTTTTCTATGTAATTACTGTATACTGTATATGCCATACGGACAAACAGAACCGAAACGGAAAACACAACGGATCACAAAAACGGAACAACGGATCCGTAAAAAACGGACCACAAAACCATACGGTCATGTGCAATAAGCCTAAGGCCTCTTTTACACGGGCGTCACGTTTGACGCCCGGATAGGATGCGGGTGTGTTGCGGGAATATGCGCGATTTTTCCGCGCGTGTGCAAACGTTTGTAATGCGTTTTGCACGCACATGTGAAAAATCGCCATGTTTGGTACCCAGACCCGAAGCTGGACTTCATCACTGAAGTCCGGTTTCGGGTAGAGTATTCTGGAGAATTAATTATTTTCCCTTATAACATGGTTATAAGGCCCTATTCACACGGGCGAGTTTTCCGCGCGGGTGCAATGCGTGAGGAGGACACATTGCATCCGCACTGAATCCGGACCCATTCATTTCTATGGGGCTGTGCACATAAGTGGTGATTTTCACGCATCACTTCTGCGTTGCGTGAAAATCGCAGCATGCCCTATATGGTGCGTTTTTCACACAACGCAGGCCCCATAGAAGTGAATGGGGCTGCGGGAAAATCGCAAGCATCCACAAGCAAGTGCGGATGCGTTGCGATTTTCCAGCATGGGTGCTTAGCAACGGGACCCGATCTCTATTATTTTCCCTTATAACATGGTTATAAGGGGAAATAATAGCATTCTTAATAAAGAATGCATTGTAAAATGAAGTGGAAGGGGTTAAAAATAATAAAAGTTAACTTACCTTAGCCACTTGATCGCGTAGTTGCGATCTGTCCTCTCTTTCCCAGCATCAGCTAAGATCTAAAGGACCTGGGATGACGTCACATCACATGGTCCAATCACATGGTCCATCACCATGGTGATAGACCATGTGATTGGACCATGTGATATGATGTCATCACAGGTCCTTTAGCTGTTAGCTGAAGCTCGAAGAGAGAAGACAGATCCCAACTACGCGATCAAGTGGCTAAGGTAAGTTAAGTTTTATTATTTTTAACCCCTTAATCCTCATTTTACACAGCATTCTTTATTAAGAATGCTATTATTTCCCCTTATAACCATGTTATAAGGGAAAATAATAAAGATTGGGTCCCCGTCTCCTAGCAACCATGCGGGAAAATCGCACCGCATCCGCACTTGCTTGCGGATTCTTGCAATTTTCGCGCAGCCCCATTCACTTTTATGGGGCCTGCGTTGCGTGAAAACCGCAGAATATAGAGCATGCTGCGATTTTCACGCAACGCAGAAGTGATGCGTGAAAATCACCGCTCATGTGCACAGCCCCATAGAAATGAATGGGTCCGGATTCAGTGCGGGTGCAATGCGTCCACGTCACGCATTGCACCCACGTGGAAAACTCGCCCGTGTGAAAGGGGCCTAAGGCTTTTGATACTGTCCCTCATAGACGTTTAATAGGTAAAGTAAGGTCTATAGGCTTGGAAAGTATAGTTTTTAATTGGACTGAAAACTGTCTGAAGGCCTGTGTCCGGAGAGTTGTGGTCAATGATTCCTATTCAGAAAGGTCCCTGGTTATCAGTGGTGACCCCAAGGTTCAGTGCTGGGTCCTCTATTATTTACTTTATTTATTAATGATATCGAGGAAGGGATTATTAGCACCATTTCTATTGTTGCAGATGACGCTAAGCTGCGTAGTCCTGTGCAGTCTATGGAAGATGTCCATAAAATACAAGCTGCCTTGAACACTGAGTGATTGGGCATCAACTTGGCAAATGAGGTTCAATATGGATAAATGTAAAGTTCTGCATCTTGGTAGTTTGGTAGTAATGTCTGTGCTTCATATGTCCTAGGTGATATAACACGGGGGAGTCACTTATAGAGAAGGATTTTGGTGTCCTTGTAGATGGTAGATTAAAAAACAGCACAATGACAATCAGCTGCTTCTAAGGCCACCAGGATATTGTCATGCATTAAACCAGGCATGGACTCGCAGGGTAGGGATGTAATACGACCACTTTACAAAGCCTTGGTGCGGCCTCATCTGGAATATACAGTTCTGGGCACCAGTCCATAGAAAGGATGCCCTGGAGATAGAAAAAGTACAGAGGAGAGCGACTAAACTGATAAGGGGCATGGAGGGTCTTAGTTATGAAGAAAGATTAAAAGAATTACATTATTTAGTCTTGAGAAGAGACATCTAAGGGGGACATGATTAACCTATAAAAATACATAAATGGGCCATACAAAAAAATATGGTGAAAAACTGTTCCATGTAAAATGCCCTCAAAAGACAAGGGGCGCTGCCTCCGACCGGAGAAGAAAAAGTTCAGTCTCCAGAAGCGTCAAAAAGTGTAAATCTGTGGAACAGACTCCTCAGGACGTGGTCACAGCAGGAACAGGGAACGGGTGTAAAAAGGGTTTAGATTAATTCTTAAAAGTAAATGACATTAATACTTTCTTCTGGGATTCACGTCCCCACCTATCCCTTGGTTGAACTTGATGGACTTGTGTCTTTTTTAACCATATTAACTACGTAACTATATGTAACTGTCATATGGTTTAGCTGCAATTGACCTACTTGCTGATGGTTTCCATTTGGCAACAGGGTTTTTCTTACCTAAACACTGCACAAAAGTAGAAAGAGAAGAAAAACTAATATAATAAATG
The DNA here is from genome assembly GCA_033119425.1 of Bufotes viridis. Taxonomy (NCBI): domain Eukaryota; kingdom Metazoa; phylum Chordata; class Amphibia; order Anura; family Bufonidae; genus Bufotes; species Bufotes viridis. The sequence continues at coordinate 6,196 of JAKVIS010004966.1, forward strand.
TTATAGAGTCAGTGGTAATTGATGTCACGACCGCTCAATGACTGAACCCCACCTGTGATGTCACAGCCACTCACCTGACTGAACCCCACTAATGAGGTCACGGCCGCTCACCTGACTGAACCCCACTAATGAGGTCACAGCCGCTCACCTGACTGAACCCCACTAATGAGGTCACGGCTGCTTACCTGACTGAACCCCACTAATGAGGTCACGGCCGCTCACCTGACTGAACCCCACTAATGAGGTCACGGCTGCTTACCTGACTGAACCCCACTAATGAGGTCACGGCCGCTCACCTGACTGAACCCCACTAATGAGGTCACGGCTGCTTACCTGACTGAACCCCACTAATGAGGTCACGGCCGCTCACCTGACTGAACCCCACTAATGAGGTCACGGCTGCTTACCTGACTGAACCCCACTAATGAGGTCACGGCCGCTCACCTGACTGAACCCCACCAATGAGGTCACGGCCGCTCACCTGACTGAACCCCATTAATGAGGTCACGGCCGCTCACCTGACTGAACCCCACTAATGAGGTCACGGCCGCTCACCTGACTGAACCCCACTAATGAGGTCACGGCCGCTCACCTGAGTGAACCCCACTAATGAGGTCACGGCCGCTCACCTGACTGAACCCCACTAATGAGGTCACGGCCGCTTACCTGACTGAACCCCACTTGTGATGTCACTGTACCTCATGCAAGGGTAAAGACCAATGACAGAGGTTTCCTGTACAATTTTTGGGCTCCTTGATTCCAGCCCCTTGATTATAGCTAGCATTGGGATGCTAGCTATAGATGACCTCATTCATGACCCTCCAGAAAACCCCTCACCCCTGAAGACATCCACCAAACATGGATAAGAAGGAGCAGAGCCTCCGATATGCGATCTAATAGGCCGAAGGAATCGCTGTTGTTTTTAAGGCAGCAGTGGGCTCCCTTGCCTTAAGGCTCCTGGGCGCCACTTATCTCTGGTAGAAACATTAGGATAGAATAATTTAATTACCATCAATAAACAGATTTAGATTTAATGGTGGACCCCCAGAAGTTTAGGGGGTGATACTTCGGTATAAGGATCACTAGTGCTGTGGTCGCTGTGACACCATATGGCGGGATATTGAACCAGCACCAGGAGGGTTGAGGGTCTGGCATGATCACTGTCAGGACCCTTCCCCTACATATAGTTAAGGGCTCATGCACATGACCGTATGTATATTGTGGTCCACAAAAACAGATCCGCAAAAAAAAACAATTACGTCCCTTGTGCATTCCGTATTTTGCAGAACAGAACAGCCGGCCCCTAATATAACAGTCCTATCCTTGTTCGTAATGCGGACAATAATAGGAAATGTTCTGTTTTTGCGGAACAGACATGAGGAAACACAATGCACATAGACACACAGAGTAACTTTTTTTTTTTTTTTGCGGACCCATTGAAATGAATGATTCCACAAAAAAAAAAAAAACGGAACGGACACGGAAAGAAAATACATTTGTGTGCATGAGCCCTAAGACTGTGAGATGCCGGTTGTCAGGCTCATGTCTGCCTCCTCCATGTTCACTTTCACCTCGGTACACCTCTGACAACCGTGCACTATGGTGTAAATGTACAAAGGGAAATACGGCGACTGTGCGGCAGAGGTGGAGACGGAACAGAGCAGCCGCCTGCCGGTACCATCGCAGGAGCATGCCCTTGTGCACGGCGCGTTACCAGGATGCAGGACGGTTCCTTGTTATTGTGATTACACTGAGCAAACAGCTGCTCGGAGCGGAGATAAACAGCAGCAGGTGCGCTTCTGTGTCAGCACGGGTGGGGGCAGGGTGCGACTCCAGCGCGGCACAGACCTCGCCAGGTTGCTGGCCATTTGATGAGAAAATGTGCCAATTACTACATTATACAGTGGACATGGCACATTTACAGCAGGATAGCGAAATCCTGCCGGCGCAGAATACAGGCTGCCATTTATGGTGGTCTGTAGTCTACCCGAGTGTCAGCCGATGTCGTTAACAGAAAGGCACTGGTTACACAGTTGACATCGCTAAACAATTCAGAAATTTGCTACTTTCTAATAAACATTTAATTTCAATTCCTCGCCATTTTCAAAATCTCTGTTTGTCGTCAGTGAATGGAAACAGGCCTTGATTCAGTGCCCTGTATTGGTTCAGAGGCAGGGCTTAGATATACAGAAGTGTGACACGCCTATAGCCTCACCATGTGAACAAATGTTTCCACTGAATGACAGCAAGCAGAAGTTTTAAAAATGGATCCACAAAACTGAAAGCAGCGTTTTGGTGGCTGCCTCCAGAGCGGAATGGTGACTAAATTGATGCAAAGTGATGCATTCTGAGCGTATCCTTATCCATTCAGAATACATTAAGGGCAAAACTGATCCGTTTTGGACCGCATGTGAGAGCCCTGAACGGATCTCACAAACGGAAACCAAAACGCCAGTGTGAAAGCCTTAAATGTATTTTATTGGGATTTTATGTGATAGATCAACACAAAGTAGCAAGTGTGTGTGAGGTGAAAAGAAAATGATACATGGTTTTCAAAATGTTTATTAAATAAAAAGTGCGACGTGCATTTGTATTCAGCCCCGAGTCAATACTTTGTAGGACCCACTTTCACTGTAATTCCACCTGCAGGTCTTTTGGGGTATATCTCTACCAGCTTTACACATCTAGAGGCGGAAACTTTTGCCCGTTCTTTGCAGAAGAGCTCGCGCTCAGTCAGATTGGATGGAGAGCGTCTGTCAACAGCAATTTTCATGTCTTGCCTCAGATTCTCAATGGGATTTAGGTCTGGACTGTGACTGGGCCGTTCCAACACATGAAGATGCTTTGATCTAAACCCTTCCATTATAGCTCTGACTGGATGTTGAGGGTCGTTGTCCTGCAGGAAGGGGAACCTCCGCCCCAGTCTCAAGTCTATTGCAGCGTTTAACAGGTTTACCCTGGGAACACACCTGAGCGTTTTCAGCGCGTTTCTTAGTTACAATACGCGCATCCAAAAACGCGCGTCATCGCGCGATTAAGAAACGCCTAGGTGTGTTCCCAGCCTAGAGCTCATGCCCACAGCTGTTGCCCTGCTGTGGCCGTATTGCGGCCCGCATATGGCGGGTCCGCAATACTCGGGGCACGGGCCATGTGCATTCCACATCATGGATGCGGACCCATCACTTGAATGGGTCCGCAAATCCGGAGACGCGGTGCGGAACGGAACCACGGAACGGAAGCACTACGAAGTGCTTTTGTGGTGTTCCGTAAAAAAGTAGTGCATGCACTAATTTTTTGCGGTGCAGACCATCGATGCGGATTGCGGACCCCATTCAAGTGAATGGGTCCGCGATCCGCATGCGGCTGGCCCATGGTCCGCAGCATGGGCCCGGAAGGCACACGGTCGTGGGAATGAGCCCTTACCTTCAGAATCGTCCTGTATTTAGCTCCATCCATCTGCCCATCACCTCTGACCAGCTTCCCTGCCTGCTGAAGAAAAGCCTCCCCGCAGCATGATGCTGTCGCCACCATGTTTCACAGGACGTCGGTGTGTTCAGGGGGATTTGCAGTATCAGTCTTCTAACATTTGGTGTTTAGAATTAAATTTATTTAGTCTTGACAAGAGACGTCTAAGGGGGACATGATTAACCTTTACAAATATATAAATGGGCCGTACAAAAAATACGGTGAAAAGCTGTTCCATGTCAAATGCCCTAAAAGACAAGGAGGCGCTGCCTCCGACTGGAGAAGAAAAAGTTCAGTCTCCAGAAGCGTCAAAGCTTCTTTACTGTAAGATCTGTGGATCTGAGGAATAGTCACCCCTGAACGCGGTCACAGCAGGAACAGGGGACGGGTTTAAAAAGAGCTCAGATACATTCTTAAAAGTAAATGACATTAATGCTTATGAAAACGTGTAGAAATCTGGGTCTCACTCCCCTTTTTCTAATATTTGCGTCCCCACCGATCCCTTGGTTGAACTTTATAGACTTGCGTCTTGTTTCAACCGTATTATTTAAACGAAAGTAATGTAGTTTCAAAGCTGATTTAACCCTTGAGGACCACCTGCTATATACTTTGAACGTAGCACCATACATGGGGGCATGGTGCAGGCATATGACTGGAGCACGGGTTCCTTACTCAGGCATAATACTCACTCCCAAGACCACCCAACCGCAAGGAATAACCCGAGAACAGGAGAAGGAGAGTGCTGACACGGAAACAGGTATAAGGGGCAAAACTGTGCAGTTTTAGGGGTTACTTTAGAAAGATAAAAAATGTCATTATGGAAATGGAGAACCCCTAAGGCCCTTTACAGAGGAGAGAATTGGCCCAATTACCTATAGCAGCGATCAACAAGCAATCACTAGACTGTTGGCTGATCATGCCTTTACATTACGCCTAAAAGTCATTATTGTCGGCCGTGACATCACCCTGTGCAAATAAGAGCGCTGCTGCTGATAATATGCAGAACACAAGGGGAATGAATGATCATAATAACGATTGTTCATTCTCATACAGTTTGCAAAGCCCCCATGTAATGGTCCTTAAATGAGCTGGCACCAACTTCTTATATTTTTCGATACACACTGTTCTGGACTGAAACTAGCTCCTTGTTTAAGGACCATAAGGGTCCTTCATGCACAAATTTGTTCTGGTGATTTTTAAGCACCAAAAGTCCTGCCACCTGAGAAGAGTCCTAGTTATTCATGAATTCCCTGCTCTCCGCCACCTGCTAATGACTGACCGGCTTCTACCGAGTTTTCTCCCTTTCTCTCCAGGACAGAACTGTCAATCATCAGCAGCTGGCGGGAGAGTCAGGAGATTATAATAACCAGACTTCTTCTCAGGTGGCCGTGACTCTTTCCAGGCCCAGTCTGCAATGATTTATGATGCTGGTTTTCAGCAACCACCACCTTAGCTCATGAGTGACCCACCGCTGAAATCAGCATTTCTGTCACTATTTTATGCTGCCCCTCAGTGAGATCATCATAAGGCCTCTTAAACACAACTCGTATGGCTTTTGCGGTCCGCAAAACAGATCCGTCAAAAACGGATGATATCCGCATGCATTCTGTTTTTTTACGGAACATCTGGCCTCTAATAGAACAGTACTATTCTTGTCTGTGATGATGACAAGAACAGAACAAGTTCTTATCTTTTAACAGAGACGAAATACGAGAAACGTAATGCATACAAAGTACCTTCCGATTTTTGCAGGCCCATTGAAATGAATGGTTCCATATATGGACCGTATACGAACTCAAAACGGCCTGCACTCACAAAAAAACGTTTGTGTGAAAGGTGGATAACAGGTTTCCCTTAAAGAAAATGTGAAATAAAAGTTAAAGGCTATGATCTCCTTCAGGAGGATTTTTTTATGATTGCATTTGACCATTTTAAGCAAAAATATATATTTTTTATTAAAAGTTTCCAGTTTCTGTCCTACAGGGTCAAGTTTTAGTTTGTCTGCAGAGGATCTTGCTTTACGTGGAGCCATCAGAGCAGCAATCTCACCGTCTATGTGAAACCCAAAGCAAGACACCTGCAGACAGACTCAAACTTGACCTTGTTGGACAAATCTTGAAAATTTTTAATAAAGACCAACTTAAAATATATTTTTTGCCCAAATGAGTAAATGCAGCCATAAATAAAAAAAATTATTCATAAGTCTTTAATTAAACTGGTAAGAAAAAAAATCCAATCGTTCTCTCAATGTTCTATTATGGGGAAAAACAATATTTCGTAAGCGCACACAACAAAATTTATCCCACATCGTTTTCTGGGGAAAAAACACAGCAGAACTAGTCTCCATCACCTCCTGAAAATAATCAAAAAGTTATTCGAATATGTTGCTTAGTGCCGTAATAATGCTGCCATTAGAGAACAGAACGGAAGACCTCAAATGGCTAGCATCGCGGCGGACAAATAAAAAGTTATGCCCAGAACTAAAAACGGTAAGCTTGAAAATTGCAAAACATCTACATAACAACTCTGAGTACAATGTATGGTTGTCGGTGATGGGCGGAGCCAAGGACAGCCTTATGTTGATTTCTATGAAAGACAGAAGTGAGTTGTCACCAGCTAAGAAAGTGTCTATGATGTCCCTCCTCGCTCGCCTCCTGGTCATTCATCCTGTGTGGATTTAGGAAATATCCTTTCTCTACAACGTAAACTACTGAAAATATAATAATAAATGTGAGTAATAGACGGAGACGTCATCCGCAGAAGATCTCGTGTCCAGGGTACCAAAGGAGAGTAGAGAAAATTGTTTGGTGCTGAAACTGAAATATAATTAGAGAAATCTCTGGAAGCTCCTGCTGCGCGGGCGCTGAGCAGACCACGCTCTGGTGGCTCCAGGTACAGATGGAGGAGATTTCAGGGGCAGGTGCAGCTGCTTTCAGCACAGACGCTGACTGATAACAGCCATGGTCAGCCTCGGCCCTGCAAAGTGTCTGTGGATGGAAACCTGCAAGGACTGACAGGGACGACACAGACACGACTATTCCTGTCACATCGCTCGGCTCCTGCTGCCACAGGGGCCATCTGCATCCTAAAGGGGTTCTCCACTTTAGAAATCCTCGAGTATAGAAGAAATTGAACTGATCACTGCTGATCTACTGACAGTTAATGTAGGATTTCCCTGCAGCGCCACCACAGGAAATTAAGTATTATATTGTCATATCCCCTTTAGGCCATATCATACAGAATCAAAACCGATTGACACATTT
>JAKVIS010004967.1:0-12952 GCA_033119425.1 Bufotes viridis
TTTATATTATTGGGAGGTATTGGTGTTTATGTTATTAGGAGGTATTAGTGTTTATGTTATTAAGAGGTATTAGTGTTTATATTATTGGGAGGTATTGGTGTTTATTTCATTGGGAGGTATTAGGGTTTATATTATTAGGATGTATTAATGTTTATATTATTAGGAGGTATTAGTGTTTGTATTATTATTAGGTGTTAGTATTTATATTATTAGGAGATATTAGTGTTTGTATAATTAGGATGTATTAGTGTTTATATTATTAGGAGGCATTACTGTTTATATTATTAGGAGGTATTAGTGTTTGTATTATTAGTATGTATTAGTGTTTATATTATTGGGAGGTATTACTGTTTATATTATTTGGAGGAATTAGTATTTATATTATTAGTGGCATTTAGGGTTTATATTTTTGGAGTTTTTTGTGTTAATCTTATGAGAAGATATTAGTATTTATATTATGAGGAGGTATTAGTGTTTATATTATTGGGAAATAATAGTATTCATATTATCAGAAGGTATTAGTGTTTATATTATTGGCAGGTGTTAGTGTTTATATTTTTGGCAGGTATTAATTTTTATATTATTGGGAGAATTAGTGTTTATTTCAACGAGCGGTCTCGTAGCTTGAATGCCACGTGCAGATACCAAAAAAATCCTTCCTGTATCAATTTTAAACCCGACCATTAGGGATCTCACGCTGCCCCCTTGGATGCTGCATCCTCAATATCAACCATGATACTTTATATACCCTTTCTTAGGTCTAGACTGCTATTGTGCTCACTTGGCACTTGACCTTCCGTTAGTTTTCTCTTCCCTTATACTTGTAACTGCTTTACCTTTTTGCTTTTTACATTTGCAATATCTTTTTGATAATGTGCCCTGTGCTGTCTGAGAACCAACCAGGCACCCGGAAATGTACTACTTCTATGAGGCTTATTGAGGGTTTTGTGCTTCGCCCTCGCATATTGTATTGTTTTTACTGTTTCACTGGTTCCATCATCCTACTGCCTACTACTTGACCTGTGTTGTCTACATATGTAAAACCTCAATAAAAATGATTATTCATAAAAGGAACATAAATCTTAAATAGGCCATATTTTAAACAGGATTGGAATGACAGATAATCAGGTAACTGCAGTAACATGATCTGCATAGACTGTGATGGCTAACCTCCGGCACTCCAGCTGTGGTAAAACTACAACTCCCAAGATATACACATGCTTGGCGGTTCTCAGAACTCCATAGAAATGAATGGAACATGCTGGGAGTTGTAGTTTCACCACAGCTGGAATGCCGGAGGTTAGCCATAGGCCAAGAAGTGGGGCCTATTATAAGGCTCAGTGGGAAGGGCGAAAACTGTAGGATTTTATGGTTTTTGTTTAAATATAAATAGTGACATGAAAAATAAAAAATAAAATCATCCAAATTCTTTAAAAATATGTTAAACATAAAAAAAAGTGATTTAAACAATAGGTCGATTTTCTGATGACCTTTCCTTTAAGTTAAAATGTATGTCCAATGAAATGTAAGCAATGTCACAAGTTATGGTGAAGACACAACCTGAAGAGTGAGTGGTCGATGTGCTTAGGCAACCAACTGCCTACTCATCTGGTAACTAATTTTCGACTTAATAGAACAAGTCACTGGCCTTCGTCTAGAACCATCTCCTGCTTTGGCACTTCTGTTTCTTCAGATACAGGATTTCCCTTGGGCATTCAGACGCATAATAGGGCACATCTTAGTTTGTGCTAAATTGGCACTAACAAGACATTGGCAGTCGGTGCACCCCCCAACTCTTTCCGAAGTGGTTCGCAGCTTGAATGCCACGTGCAGATACCAAAAAAATCCTTCCTGTATCAATTTTAAACCCGACCATTAGGGATCTCACGTGGTCCCCTTGGATGCTGCATCCTCAATATCAACCATGATACTTTATATACGCTTTCTTAGGTCTAGACTGCTATTGTGCTCACTTGGCACTTGACCTTCCGTTAGTTTTCTCTTCCCTTATACTTGTAACTACTTTACCTTTTTGCTTTTTACATTTGCAATATCTTTTTGATAATGTGCCCTGTGCTGTCTGAGAACCAACCAGGCACCCGGAAATGTACTACTTCTATGAGGCTTATAGAGGGTTTTGTGCCTCGCCCTCGCATATTGTATTGTTTTTACTGTTTCACTGGTTCCATCATCCTACTGCCTACTACTTGACCTGTGTTGTCTACATATGTAAAACCTCAATAAAAATGATTATTCATAAAAGGAACATAAATCTTAAATAGGCCATATTTTAAACAGGATTGGAATGACAGATAATCAGGTAACTGCAGTAACATGATCTGCATAGACTGTGATGGCTAACGTCCAGCACTCCAGCTGTGGTAAAACTACAACTCCCAAGATATACACATGCTTGGCGGTTCTCAGAACTCCATAGAAATGAATGGAACATGCTGGGAGTCGTAGTTTCACCACAGCTGGAATGCCGGAGGTTAGCCATAGGCCAAGAAGTGGGGCCTATTATAAGGCTCAGTGGGCAGGGCGAAAACTGTAGGATTTTATGGTTTTTGTTTAAATATAAATAGTGACATGAAAAATAAAAAATAAAATCATCCAAATTCTTTAAAAATATGTTAAACATAAAAAAAGTGATTTAAACAATAGGTCGATTTTCTGATGACCTTTCCTTTAAGTTAAAATGTACGTCCAATGAAATGTAAGCAATGTCACAAGTTATGGTGAAGACACAACCTGAAGAGTGAGTGGTCGATGTGCTTAGGCAACCAACTGCCTACTCATCTGTAGACAGATGGATTGCCAGCTCTTCAGGTTGTGTCCTAGGCTACATTCACACAACCGTAAGTGTTTTGCGGTCTGCAAACCACGGGTCCGCAACACATAGATCCAGGCCATGTGCACGCCGCATCATGGAGTGGACCCATTGACTTCAAATGGGTCAGTGGTCTGCATGTTCTGGTATAGTATAGGAGTATAGCATTTTGCGGAACGGAATTGCAGACCCATTCATTCCTATGGGGACAGACGATGTCCATCCCGTGTCCGCAATTGCAGAACGCACATCGCCAATGGCCGTGTTTTGCGGATCCGTGGAATGGGTCCTTATATTGAGTCTACAGACTTCTCGGCATGCTGGTGGGAGTAATAAACTTCAGTCTTCCCATTATATCAAAAGGACAACAGTATCCACTGTCCAGAGACTGTATTCCGTTGATGATACTGTGGTAAATAAAAATATAGAGAGAGACAGTGCACCTCTCAGCAAAAGACAGGTTTAATAAAAAGAGAGAGAAACCAGCCTTCCTTAAAAAGCCTTGGGAATTGCATATGGCAGCTATGAAAATTTAACTTTACGTGTACAGTGCCTGTGTGACTCCTCCATTCCCTGCTGCAGTAAAGTACAGTGAACCTATTGCATCAAAACTGGCCACAACATCCAAATTCAGGAACCCTATCATGCACCTCACAAAAACAACTAACCCCAAGGACACCTCTAAACGCCATCAGGTAGGAGACCCCCAAGAAACAGGGAGTGCCCTGAAGGGAAAAAAAGGCATGCCCTTCCTCATCGCTGCATGCCCACTCACCTCTCTGCGGCTTGCTGCAAGTGCAGTGAGCACCGCTGCAGAAAAAGAGAAGGCTGTCCAGGAGGAAAATGATGGCAGGCCACTGAGGACATTTGGCTCCTCTGGCTTTGTCAGATGGTGTCAAGGATGGAGAACAGTTAGCAGGAACTGATAAATAACGACTGGCTTGATCCCAAACTAAGGAAAAACATAGGAGGGCCTTATAAATCCCTAAGAACTCTCCCTAAGTGCTATGCACATGTACAGGTCCCGGAGGTAGACAAATACATGCCCTCGTACCTATAACTGAGTTATAACTATAATCTGTTGTTCGATGAAGGACCTGCCGTGATGTCACAGGATCACATGGGTCACATGGTCCACTCAAATGCTTCTATGATTGGACCATGTGACCCTGTGACGTCACCACAGGTCCTCAAGCAGCCAAACTATCAAGAGAGACGACGTTCTGGGGCTCTGCGCGTACAATGGGAGAAGGTAAGTTAACGCTTTATTATTTTTAACCCTTTCAAGCCCGGGGAACATTGCATTCTGTAATTAGAATGCGATTATTTTCCCTTATAACTATGTTATAAAGGAAAATAATTACACATACAGAATACTCATCCCGAAACCAGACTTCAGTGATGAAGTCTGACTTCGGGTCTGGGTACCAAGCATGCAGATTTTTTCACGCGCGTGCTCAACGCACTACAAACGTTAGCACACGCCGCGGAAAAATCGCGGCGATTCCCGCAACGCACCCGCATCTTATCCGGGCGTCAAACATGACGACCGTGTGCAAGAGGCCTAAGGCTGGGTTCACACGATCGTGTCCGGATTAGGTCCGGATGCGTTGCGGATGCGTTCAGTGAAAACTGTGCGATTTCACAGGCAAAGCCATTCAGTTTTGCCTGCGATTGCGTTCAGTTGTTGAGTTTTTCCGCGGGTGCAATGCGTTTTGATGCGTTTTCACGCGCGTGATAAAAACTGAAGGTTTACAAACAACATCACTTGCTTGCGGATGCAATGCGTTTTAACGCAGCCCCATTCACTTCTATGGGGCTAGGGCTGCATGAAAACGCAGAATATAGAACATGCTGCGATTTTCACGCAACGCATAAGTGATGCGTGGAAAAAACGCTCATGTACACAGCCCCATGAATGCGGTTCATATCACGCATTGCACCCGCGCGGAAACCTCGCCCGTGTGAATGCAGCCTAAGAAGCACTATGGAGTGCTTCCGTGGTTTTCTGTCCATGCCACCACACTGCAAAAACATAGAACATGTTCTATTTTTTTGCAGTACGGACAGATCAGGGACCCATTTAAATTGAATGAGTCTGCTTCCGTCTGCGGAAACCGCACAGATGGTGTCCGTGCAAATTGCAGTCCCCAATGCACGGAACACATCCATGTGAATAAGCCCTTAGTTAATTGGCCCCAAATCTGGCCCTGCTGACCCCACCACAGGCTGAGAAATAAGGACACAAAGAACATGATATTTACTAGAATTTATTTTATTTGTATCTCTTTTATTTGGGTGATGATATTCCTGTTCCTAAAGCCGTTGATCCAGAAGAAGGCAAAAACCCTGGATACGTTTGGCCTATTTGTATCACAGGTGAAAAATTCCTTCAAGACCCCAAAAATGGCGATCAGTTGTAAACCCTGGATCAAAGCCGCTAATCCTATGACTAGATGGATATTAACCTCTTGCCGACCGCCTCACGCAGGATTGCGTCCTGCGGGCGGTCGGTCTGTTCCTCCTTGACGCGCCCGCGCGTCATCTCGCGAGAGGCGAGATTTCCTGTGAACGCGCGCGCGCGTGCGCGCGTTCACAGGATCACGTCGGGGACAAGGTAAGCTACAGCCTGCCAGCGCTGATCGTGCGCTGGCAGGCTGTAGAAGTTAAAAATGGCATATCAGACGCTGTTTTGTTAACAGCGTCTGATATGCTTGCTGATCGTTCCTTTGGTGGTCCCATTTGCTTGGGACCACCAAAGAAACTTTTATAAGTGCACCAAAACACCACACAGTAGGGCATTTTACGCATTTTTCTTCTCACGCTTTAGGGCCCCTAAAATGCCAGGGCAGTATAAATACCCCACATGTGACCCCATTTTGGAAAGAAGACACCCCAAGGTATTCGCTGAGGGGCATAGTGAGTCCATGAACAATTTAACTTTTTGTCAAAAGTTAGCAGAAAGGTAGACTTTATGAGAAAACAATAAAAATCAATTTCCGCTAACTTGTGCCAAAAAAATCTTCTATGAACTCGCCATGCCCCTCACAGAATACCTTGGGGTGTCTTCTTTCCAAAATGGGGTCACATGTGGGTATTTATACTGCCCTGGCATTTAGGAGCCCTAAAGCGTGAGAAGAAAATGCGTAAAATGCCCTCCTAAGAGTACTCATTGGTTTTAGGGCCCTTTGCGCATCTTGGCTGCAAAAGTGGCACACATGTGGTATCGCCGTACTCAGGAGAAGTAGGGCAATGTGTTTTGGGGTGTATTTTTGCATATACCCATACTTTGTGTGAGAAATATCTCTGTAAATTGACAACTTTGAATAAAAAAATGTAAAAGTTGTCGTTTACAGCAATATTTCTCACACGCAGCTATGGGTATATGTAAAAATACACCCCAAAACACATTGCCCTACTTCTCCTGAGTTCGGCGATACCACATGAGTGGCACTTTTTGCAGCCAAGGTGCACAAAGGGCCCTAAAACCAATGAGTACCTTTAGGATTTCACAGGCCATTTTTACGCATTTGGATTCTCACGCTTTAGGGGCCCCTAAAATGCCAGGGCAGTATAAATACCCCACATGTGACCGCATTTTGGAAAGAAGACACCCCAAGGTATTCCGTGAGGGGCATGGCGAGTTCACAGAATTTTTATTTTTGGCACAAGTTAGCGGAAATTGATATATATTTTTTTTATTTTGTTTTTTACAAAGTCTCATATTCCACTAACTTGTGACAAAAATAAAATTTTACATGAACTCGCCATGCCCCTCACGGAATACCTTGGGGTGTCTTCTTTCCAAAATGGGGTCACATGTGGGGTATTTATACTGTCCTGGCATTTTAGGGGCCCCTAAAGCGTGAGAAGAAGTCTGGAATCCAAATGCGTAAAAATGCCCTAGAAATCCTAAAGGTACTCATTGGTTTTAGGGCCCTTTGCGCACCCAGCCTGCAAAAAGTGGCACACATGTGGTATCGCCGTACTCAGGAGAAGTAGGGCAATGTGTTTTGGGGTGTATTTTATATATACCCATACTTTGTGTGAAAAATATCTCTGTAAACGACAACTTTTAAAAAATTTTATACAAAGTTGACAATTTACAGAGATATTTCTCTCACCCAACATGGGTATATGTAAAAATACACCCCAAAACACATTGCCCTACTTCTCCTGAGTACGGCGATACCACATGAATGACACTTTTTTGCAGCCTGGGTGCACAAAGGGGCCCAAATTCCAGCGAGTACCTTTAGGTTTTACATGGCGGCTCACAATTTAGCCCCGCCCAAAATGCCAGAACAGTAAACACACCCCACAAATGACCCCATTTCGGAAAGTAGACACCCCAAGGTATTCACTGAGGGGCATAGTGAGTCCGCCTGAGATTTTTTTTTTTTTTGCCAGAAGTTATCAGAAATTGAAACTTTTTTTTTTTTCTCAGAAAGTGTCATTTTCCGCTAACTTGTGAAAAAATGAAATGATACATGAACTCACCATGCCCCTCCGCGAATACTTTGGGGTGTCTTCTTTCTAAAATGGTGTCATTTGGGGTGTATGTATACTATCCTGACATTCTAGCACCTGAAGAAACATGACAGGTGCTCAGAAAGTCAGAGCTGCTTCAAAATGCCGAAATTCACTTTTTTGCACCATAGTTTGTAAACGCTATAACTTTTACCCAAACCAATAAATATACACTTATTGGACTTTTTTTTATCAAAGACATGTAGAACAATAAATTTAGAGAAAAATTTATATAGAAATGTAGTTTTTTTTAAAAAATTTTACAACAGAAAGTGAAAAATGTCATTTTTTTGCAAAAATTTCGGTCATTTTTGATTAATAGCAAAAAAAGTAAAAATGTCAGCAGCAATGAAATACCACCAAATGAAAGCTCTATTAGTGAGAAGAAAAGGAGGTAAAATTCATTTGGGTGGTAAGTTGCATGACGGAGCAATAAACGGTGAAAGTAGCGTAGTGCAGAATTGTAAAAAGTGGCCTGGTCATTAAGGGTGTTTAAGCTAGGGGGGCTGAAGCGGTTGAAAAGGCTCTGCACACCTGGGACCTTGATTGCATAGTCACATGACTGCAAACTTCCATCATCCTAACAGGTGAGCAGAAACCTAACACCCTTTAGTGACATCACATATTTGGAGTACAAAAAAAAAAAAAAAAAAAAAACACCAAAGAGTACATGCAAGAAAAGTGCGACAATCAAAGCACATGATCCAGGTGTACACATAATAAAAACAAAAAGTTTCTCTGATAAAACTTAATATTGCATGATATGCCATTTGTTAGTATTGGACTATCGAGTCCTGTTTTTTATTCAAACCTACAGGAACACGTGTTTTTAATTTGAACATCCAAAAAGACTCCCTATTCAACAGTTTCCTCCTCATATCACCCCCACTAATGGGTAAAAAAAAACCTCTTTATACCCTGCGCCCTAAAAGAACTGGAATCACCACCATGCATAACCTCAAAGTGTAGACTTGCGGCAGATATGTTGCGGGTGCGATAATGTGGGATATCGGACAAGTGTTTCCTTATACGAACTTTAAGCGGGTTTGAAGTATAACCCACATATTGTTTTTTACATTCCTCACAGGTGATAGCATATATGACGTTTTTGGTATTACAGTTAATATAACTCTTTATGTCATATTCTCTGCCATCTGCGCAGGAAGAAAAATGTTTTTTCACATAAAGATGTTCGCAACATATACAGGTCCGATGTCCACATTTAAAGCACCCCTTAGTTACCAACCACGTGGGAACAGTGGTTGGTAGTGCACTTTTCTTGCATGTACTCTTTGGTGTTTTTTTGTTTTTGTTTTTTTGTACTCCAAATATGTGATGTCACTAAAGGGTGTTAGGTTTCTGCTCACCTGTTAGGATGATGGAAGTTTGCAGTCATGTGACTATGCAATCAAGGTCCCAGGTGTGCAGAGCCTTTTTAAAGGTACTTTTGTATTTGTTGCATTGTCATGAGGAAGGATCCATATTACTGGTGATCCGAAACGCGTCACATTGCTATTATTGTCCTGCATACATGTGAGTTTTTATCGCTATCTTCAATAAAAGCACTCGAACTGGTAGAAGCTGGATCTGGAAATTGTCTGTTCAGCTTTACTTTGAATAAACATTTTTTCAAACAGTTTACAGGCTTTGTCTTCGTTCCAGCAGGTTTTAGCATTAAACTGGCAGGCAAACTCAAATCTGCTATATCTTTCTCTCACTCTGCTGTACTGACAAGCTGACTGGATAACTTGGCTTCTTTTTAGAGCTGCACTTCACTTTTTAGTCGGACTTATCTTCAGCAAAAGAATAGGTTAGAATCCTGGCAGCTCCAAAATGGAGTCTCAATCAGCACACACCAGAACTGCCCACCTCCTTCTGGTAGCAAGCAGGACTGGCCCACTTCTGACCAAAGGGGGGGAATGGAATGGTGAGTTCCATTCTATATAGCTATAGCTCTGCTGTGTTTGCTGCCATCTGCTGGTGAACCAGGTAAATTATATGTATAACAGTTACATAACAATATTAGAGATGCACTTTCTGGTGAACCTGGAACAGAATACATAGATGACATTGTATTAGCCCAATAAAGACAGTAGCAAGGTGCAGGAGTGGCAACATACACTCCCTGCCAAACATAGCCTACAGTTATTAATTGTAATAGGGCATGTAAAAAACCTACCTCATCCATTTGATTGCGCCGTGGTGAACACTCCCTTCTGACTGGAGCTTCCAGTCAGCAGTGTTTTTTTTTCTTGCACAGGGAAGAGAAGGGGGCATTCCTATTGCTGGGGGGCACTAATGGGGGCATTACTATTACTGGGGGGACAAATGGGGGCTTTACTATTACTGGGGGCACTACTTGGGACACTAATGGTGCCATTACTATTACTGGGAGGCACTACTGGGGGCATTAATATTATTGGGGTGCACTAATGGGGGCATTTCTATTACTGGGTCACTAATGGGGGCATTATTAATTCTGGGGGCACTAATGGAGGCATTATTAATTGTGGAGGGCAACAATGGGGGTATTATTAATTCTGGGGGGAACTAATGGAGGTATTACTATTACTGAGGGCACTAATGGGAGCTTTATTAATTCTGGGGGGCACTAACAGGGGCATTATTAATTCTGGGGAGCACTAATGGAGGTATTACTATTACTGAGGGCACTAATGGGAGCTTTATTTATTCTGGGGGGCACTAACAGGGGCATTATTAATTCTGGGGGCACTAATGGGGGCATTATTAATACTGGGGGCGCTAATGGGGGCATTATTAATTTTGCTGGGCAATAATGGAGGCATTACTATTACCAGGGGCATTATCAATTCTGGGGTGCAATAGTGAGGAAATTACTATTACCAGGGCACTAATGGGGGGGCATTATCCATTCTGTGAGGCATATTATGACTTAGCGACTTAACACCCAGTGTTAAACCACACCCCCATAAGGACAACCCTTTTGGGGTGTGGCTTAACTTGGCCGGTATTTATATTTTGTTGGGAAAGGTGGAAACCCTACGTACACCACATACATCACAATAAGACGCTGAATGGCGAGACAGGTAACCAGTAGTTCCCTGCCCCACCATTTGTAGTTTTTTTGTCATGCAGGTGGCGGACGTTCCTCGATTCAGGACAGGCCAGAGGAGGCTACATGACATCTTAAGACCAGGGACAGATGAGTATGGTTATAACATGAAGCACACAATAGAAGGGACAGAGCATAAGTCACTATAGGGGGCACAAATCATGAGGCAGTATAGGGGGCACAGAGCATAAGTCACTATAGGGGGCACAAATCATGATGCACTGTAGGGGGGCACAAAGCATGAGGCAGTATAGGGGGCACAGAGCATGAGGTGCTATAAGAAAGCACAGAGCATGAGGCACTATATAGGGGCACAGAGCATGAGGCAATATAGGGGGGCATAGAGCATGAGACACTATAGGGGGAATAGCGCATTAGGTACTATAGGGGGCACAGAGCATGACGCACTATAGGGGGTCACAGAGAATGAGGCAGTATAGGGGGCACAGAGCATGAGGCACTATAGGGGGGGCAGAGCATGAGACACTATAGGAAAGCACAGAGCATGAGGCATTATAGAGGGCACAGGGCATGAGGCACTATAGGAGGCACAGAGCATGAGGCACTATAGGGGGCACAGAGCATGAGGCACTATAGGGGGCACAGAGCATGAGGCACTATAGGGGGCAGAGCATGAGACACTATAGGAAAGCACAGAGCATGAGGCATTATAGGGGGCACAGGGCATGAGGCACTATAAAAAAAAGCACAGAGCATAAGGCTCTATAGGGGGGCACAGAGCATGAGACATTATAGGGGCACAGAGCATGAGGAACTATAAAGAAAAAAAGGACAGAGCATAAGGCTCTATAGGGGCACAGAGCATGAGGCACTATAGGGGGCACAGAGCATGAGGCACTATAGGGGGGCACAGAGCATGAGGCACTATAGGGGGGCACAGAGCATGAGGCACTATAGGGGCACAGAGCATAAGGCACTATAAAAAAAAGCACAGAGCATAAGGCTCTATAGGGGGGCACAGAGCATAAGGCACTATAGGGGGCACAGACCATGAGGCACTATAGGGGGCACAGACCATAAAGCACTATAGGGGGCACAGAACATGAGGCTCTATAGGGGCTGTGGGGAGTCGCTCTGGTAGATAGCAGTGCGGGTGCAGTATAGAGGCAAAACAGGGAGTCCAGATAGTGCAATAAACAGTGTTTTATTTACACTTGCACAAAATAAAACAGTCTCTTGGTGTTAATTCACACACATAAGAAATCAAGCGGAAAAACAAGACAGTCCTAAACAGGCTCCAGTCACCTGGGAGGTTTTTAGATGCAGGTTCACACCTGGCTGTCAGTCCAGCTGCAAGACAAGCGACGTCAGGCTTCCAGGCCGTCTGCACTCCTCCTTGCTGGGCTCTTGCTTCCTGCCCAGAGAACTTCCAAACTGAAATGAATCCCCAGCCTAACAGCAGCTCCAGGATAATCACCACACACACACCCAGCTGCTGGCTGTGTTATAAAGGCCCGGGAAAACCCGGCCTGGACCGTGGGGAGTAGGCACCCACCCAACTCTTTGCCTACTCCCAGTAAGAGCCGGCCCGGATTGGCTTTGCAGCCAAACTAAATAGCAATGTGTCAAAACAGCACTAGCTGCTGCTGACACGCAAGAAAACCCGGCTCTTACCTCACCGAGGCCAGGAACCTCGTGACACGTACCTGCCATCGACCACGGTACATTGCACCTTACCACATACCCCCCCCCCTTTGTTCAACCCTGAGGGGGTGAACACAAGTGAGGCAGTGGACGCGGGACAGGGCATCTGCGTTACCCTGCAAGCGGCCTGCCCTGTGTTCTACCGAAAACTTGAAATTCTGCAGAGACAAGAACCACCTGGTGACCCGAGCATTCCTGTCTTTCGCCTGGCACATCCACTTTAGAGGGGAATGGTCGGTCACCAGACGGAACTTTCTCCCTAGCAGGTAATAGCGGAGAGACTCTAGTGCCCACTTGATGGCCAGGCACTCTCTCTCCACTATACTGTACCTGGTCTCTGCTGGGGTGAGTTTGCGACTCAGGAAAACCACGGGATGCTCCTCCCCATTGATTTCCTGAGAGAGTACAGCCCCGAGGCCCACTTCAGAGGCATCGGTCTGTACCACCTCACGGGTGCCAGTTGCGCACAGCTTCCGTGCATACAGGGAGTGGCGACCCCCGTAGTTCACCTCCATCGGCTCACCCCGATGCGGACAGTCGGCCCTGATGTGGCCTGGCTCCTGACACCTCCAGCGCACCACGGGAGGCGGATCCGCAGGGGGCACATGCCGTGCAGGTCTCTCTGTCGCCGGTCGTCGGAACTGGGGTGGAGGCCTCCGGGGTTTGACTTGCCCCTTCCCAGCAGGACTCCCCTGCAGGTTTCTGGTGGCCTCGTAACGCTCCACCAGGTCGACCATCTCCAGGGCACTTACCGGAGACGCCTGGCCAACCCAGTGCTGGAGGGGATAAGGCAGGGCCCTCCAAAAATGTCCGCCAACAGGCGATCCAACATG
>JAKVIS010004968.1:0-12893 GCA_033119425.1 Bufotes viridis
GAGCAGGTCACTAGTGGGCGACAGGAGGGAGGGGAGCAGGGTCACTAGTGGAGTGACAGGAGGAGGGGAGAGCAGGGTCACTAGCGGTGACAGGAGGAGGGGGGAGCAGGGTCACTAGTGGGGTGACAGGAGTGAAGGGAGAGCAGGGTCACTAGTGGGGTGACAGGAGGAGGGGAGAGCAGGGTCACTAGTGGGTAGACAGGAGGAGGGGGAGCAGGGTCACTAGTGGGTGACAGGAGGAGGGGGGAGCAGGGTCACTAGTGGGGTGACAGGAGGAGAGGGGAGCAGGGTCACTAGTGGGTGACAGGAGGAGGGGGGAGCAGGGTCACTAGTGGTGACAGAGGAGGGGGGAGCAGGGTCACTAGTGGGGTGACAGGAGGAAGGGAGAGCAGGGTCACTAGTGGGTGACAGGAGGAGGAGGGAGCAGGGTCACTAGTGGGGTGACAGGAGGAGGGGGAGCAGGGTCACTAGTGGGTGACAGGAGGAAGGGGGAGCAGGGTCACTAGTGGGGCGACAGGAGGAAGGGGAGCAGGGTCACTAGTGGGCGACAGGAGGAGGGGGGGAGCAGGGTCACTAGTGGGGTGACAGGAGGAAGGGGGGAGCAGGGTCACTAGTGGGGTGACAGGAGGAGGGGGAAGCAGGGTCACTAGTGGGGTGACAGGAGGAGGAGAGCAGGGTCACTAGTGGGGTGACAGGAGGAGGGGGAGCAGTGGTCACTAGTAGGGTGACAGGAGGAGGGGCGAGCAGGGATCACTAGTGGGGTGACAGGAGTGAAGGGGGAGCAGGGTCACTAGTGGGGTGACAGGAGGAGAGGGGAGCAGGGTCACTAGTGGGGCGACAGGAGGAAGGGAGGAGCAGGGTCAACTAGTGGGGCGACAGGAGGAGAGGGGAGCAGGGTCACTAGTGGGCGACAGGAGGAAGGGGGAGCAGGGTCACTAGTGGGGCGACAGGAGGAGGGGGAGCAGGGTCACTAGTGGGGCGACAGGAGGAAGGGGGAGCAGGGTCAACTAGTGGGTCGACAGGAGGAGGGGGAAGCAGGGTCACTAGTGGGGCGACAGGAGGAGAGGGGAGCAGGGTCACTAGTGGGGTGACAGGAGGAGGGGGAGCAGGGTCACTAGTGGCGACAGGAGGAGGGGGAGCAGGGTCACTAGTGGGGTGACAGGAGGAGAGGGGGAGCAGGGTCACTAGTGGGGTGACAGGAGGAAGGGGAGCAGGGTCACTAGTGAGGTGACAGGAGGAGGGGGAAGCAGGGCTCACTAGTGGGGTGACAGGAGGAAGGGGGAGCAGGGTCACTAGTGGGGTGACAGGAGGAAGGGGGAGCAGGGTCACTAGTGGGGTGACAGGAGGAGGGGGAAGCAGGGTCACTAGTGTGGGTGACAGGAGGAGAGGGGGAGCAGGGTCACTAGTGGGGTGACAGGAGGAAGGGGGAGCAGGGTCACTAGTGGGGTGACAGGAGGAGGGGGAAGCAGGGTCACTAGTGGGGTGACAGGAGGAGGGGGAGCAGGGTCCACTAGGTGGGGTGACAGGAGGAGGGGGAGCAGGGTCACTAAGTGGGGTGACAGGAGGAGGGGGAAGCAGGGTCACTAGTGGGGTGACAGGAGGAAACTTGCTCCAGGCGACTGCACAGACACTTGATGTTAGTAGATGAAATAGTGGACATGGCCTCTCCAGGAACAGCCGTTTCCACTGGAATAGTGGATATTTTGGACAGAATGGATTTCATCTTGTTTGTGGCAGGAAAGAACATGGTCTCCCTAGAAACATCTTTTATTGGCATAAAAACAGTATCCAACACGGAGGTTTCAGCATTAAGCACGCGTAAAGGTCTCTGTGAAAACTGCTGGGAATCTTCCAGTCAAGCATTAGGACTGCTGCAAGAGCTCTGTGGGTATTCCTGGCTATGACCGTCACCCTGAATCTCCAGAGGGCAGCTGGCATCACTAGTCCTTTCTTCACCATAGGAATCAGAGAATGTGAAGGAGACGAGATGCAATAGCAAAGTCATCGCTGGTCCAGTGATCGGAGAACTCCGCCAGTGTCACCTCTACTATCGTGGCATCGAGAAGGAATGCACTCAGTTCCTCCTCTGTGGTGCTTCCCCTCCTGAAGGAGCAGACCATATACACGCTGTCCCCTCAGAGGGTATGGCCCATTTTAGAAACATTGACTTGAGCCAAACTGTCCATCAAGTAGAATTAAGATATGGCCGCCTTCCGGACCACTGTATGTGACAGACTCCAGAGCATCTGTGGCTGGCTGTAGAGATGAGCTCGAAAGTTCGAAGCACTGGCTTCTCTAATATAAATCTCTGACTGGGTTAACCACATAAGGAGGGTCCTAGCCACACTAGTAGGGGCTTCAGAAGGCTGAACAGGTTTCCCAAATATCCTCGCCGGCAGCAACACAGTGAGAATGACAACGTGGCAATGCCTGCCCAGCTCTACAGGCGGCTTCCCTTCTGATCTCACTTCTACAGCTCCGGGGCTGCCATGGCGGCATTAACAGCGCCGGCATTTCCGGTCATGTCCCCTCCGCTCTTGTGAAAGTGAGCTACAGAATGGAGGGAAGGCATGTGCCGAAGATTGGTTGATACAACCATGGCAAGCAGGACATCCCCGTAGCACTGCAGCAGAGACGAGAGGAGCTCCACAGCGCTGACTGTAGGGTGCAGAGGAGCAGCTGCCCTGACCGTCATGGACATGAAGAACAGCAAACCTCTCATAATGACTGCGACAAGTTCATAACCTCCCCAACCCCTCGCTATCTCCATGCTTCATGTCAGTGAGTGGAAATACATAAAGACACTCAACACCCCGACCTAGTCCTGAAATCTGTCTGAAAACTACGAGATCTTACAGCAGAAGAAAGGAAGCATTAGCCGGAGTCACGTGAGCAGCCCCTGCAGGAGAAAGTGATGTCACTACTGACGTGAAGAGTCATTCAGAGGTTTATTAGGACAACGAACTGGAGAGGAGCCATTGTTCACTGGTGTCAGCCATCACACAAGCATCTGCGTGAAAGCTGCACAATCACCCCCATCATGTCAGGTGGGCTATCCTACGGCCTGAGCTCAGAGCATATCCGCCAAGGAGCAGGCATTCTATAAAACATGGTGGATGTGGCCCGTTTATGTCGGATCCAGTGAAGCCACAGAACAGCAGGGCGCAGCTTGGCTCATCTACATCCGTGTTACCGGCTCCTTTACACGTACATCCATGTGACCACCTCTGGTGACAGCTACATTGTCATGACTGGCTCCCGTCACACGTACATCCGTGTCAGTGGCTCCCGTCGCACGTACATCCGTGTCAGTGGCTCCCGTCGCACGTACATCCGTGTCAGTGGCTCCCGTCACATGTAGCCCATGTTACTTTTGGTTTCCCATCTTTTCTTGGCTTCAAATCTGAAAAACATAAAAGAAGTTATCATCAGGTGATGAATGACAAAGATGGCGCCATGGGCGGCTCTATCTGCAAATACAGAAAGAGGCATCTGAAAAACGTGTGGTCGCGGTAGGGGGGCCCCGGGGTGCTGCCTAGGGTCTCTTGTACAGGGGCCACGGTTCCAGGTCAGTGCTCACCCCCAGGCCGGAGGCCTCGTCTTGCTGGCAGTGTCCCGGGAAGACTGTGGCTCCTCTTTGGCTTTCATGTGTCTGTGATAAGCGGCCGCCTTTGTGATCTTCACTGCAATCTGTAAAGAAAGACACTGGATGTGAGCGCCGCTCCGTGAATGAGGGATTACCGGATTAGAGAGGTGGCGGGGAGCGGAGGCGCTATTATCACGGCTGGAGATCTCTTCACATAATTGTCAGGAGCGCAGGGCCAGAGCAAAACCACAAATCACATGCCAGATCCGACACAGACTTCACAAAGTTCGGTCTCCAGGATTTCAGACACAGATGCCGATCTCAGGGGCTGCAGGGCGCCAATACTTATTCACATCTCATCTAGAAGTCCCCCATCCCAGGAGCGTCCCTGAGCTGAGATCACGGCGAGTGCTGCTTATTAATCATAACTAATCTGTGGCCCTTTATACTGCCAGTAGTTACTGCCACCTCGTGATTGTATTCCTTTACGTCCTATAACCTCAGTGTGAAGACTTGCTGCGCGAACGGCTTACCCTGGATCCTGTATATGGAGTCAGCTGGAGCCTGGCCAGTCTGAACGGGTCCCCAGAACCGCCCCCCCGCTCACATTACCTCTTCACCGGGAGAGAGGCGCCGCCGCCACTTCTATCTGCTCTTGTACAGAACATAATACAAGCAGAGTCTTTTGTAGAAAATCCGCCGCATTCTCACGCGGAACAGCCGCCATTCTGCTGCATTTTAATTAAGGTGTCTCAACATTATCGCAGGGAACTGGGAAGTGGTCGGAGGCTGCAGCCACGAAAACTAAGCTCCAAAGGCTTTTTATCAGTACATTTCAGGAAGCAGGGGTGTAAAATGTTCTAATTTGGGCGATATTAAAAGCCATAAAGGTCTTTCAGGAAGATTAATGGTACTTTGCTTGGATAGAAGATAAGGGCTTTAGCGGGTTTCAGAAGCCGGGTCTGGCGGCTCCTCGAGGCGATCATCTTTACAGCCACTTAGAAGATTTGTGAGGCTCGCGGCGTCACCTCCAGCCAATACACAGGCGGCTCAGGGATTTTCTCCCGCTCCTTCTTTAAATTCCTTTCAATTTTACAGGTTTAAAGTGAGTAAATCATCTTGTCGCCGGACACAATGAGTGCGCCTTGTAATGTATCACGCCCCCGGCCTGGCGGATACACACCTGGACAGAAGGCCGCCATACGATCTGCACAGTGACAGAGATAAAGTGCAGGACACTGCCGAGATCACGGCACCAGGTAGACAGCGGCCACAGGAGCCGCCTCTCCCGCTCACCTGCCGCATCCTCACAACCAGATTTATGATGGCGACAATTTCCGATTGTCTTAACTCCAGCTCTAGATTCGTGGTCAAGCGCGTTACCACGGAGACGGCAAAGATCAAAGCGACAAAGTAAAAAAAAAAAGAGCCTGAATTGTCTGATTAATCAAGTCAGCAAACAGCTTATTCCTTTCAGGCGGCATGCGCGTATGAAAATGAGATTGCGGGAGCGCGGCTTTGTGCAGATTTGTTCATTCTTATCAGAACAAAGCCAGCGGCAGACTATTTCACGGATCATTGGCGCTGTCAGGCCTGATGCACAGAATGGGTGACAGCCCCTTATTCTGAGGCTTCAGGAAAATTAGCAAAACCTCGGCACAAATTACCCCCTCATCTCTATAGTAATGTCACATTATTCAGGGTCTTATCCAATTTTCTATATTGGTCACACTTCCTACTAAATCCCCCCAAACCGGACCGGCTACGCGCAGCAGAAAACCGGGGGCACTGGGCAGGGAGTCATCTGTAAGAACTGAGTGTATGGTACCAGAAGAGGGCAGGTCACCGCCACCATCTATAGAGCAAGAAGACGAGCGCAACCCCGCCCCCATCTATAAAACCAGAGACGGCGCAGGTCACCGCCACCATCTATAGAGCAAGGCGACGAGCGCAACCCCCATCTTTAAAACCAGAAGACGAGCGCAGGTCACCGCCACCATCTATAGAGCAAGGCGATGCAGGCGCAACCCCCCCATCTATAAAACCAGAGATGGCGCAGGTCACCGCCACCATCTATAGAGCAAGAAGAGGAGCGCATCCCCCCATCTATAAAACCAGAGACGAGCACAGGTCACCGCCACCATCTATAGAGCAAGGCGACGAGCGCAACCCCCCATCTATAAAACCAGAAGACGAGCGCAGGTCACCGCCACCATCTATAGAGCAAGAAGACGAGCGCAGGTCACCGCCACCATCTATAGAGCAGAAGACGAGCGCAAGCCCCCCATCTATAGAGCAAGAAGAGGAGCGCAGGTCACCGCCACCATCTATAGAGCAAGAAGAACGAGCGCAACCCCCCATCTATAGAGCAAGAAGAGGAGCGCAGGTCACCGCACCATCTATAGAGCAAGAAGACGAGCGCAACCCCCATCTATAGAGCAAGAAGAGGAGCGCAGGTCACCGCCACCATCTATAGAGCAAGAAGACGAGCGCAACCCCCCACCATCTATAGAGCAAGAAGAGGAGCGCAGGTCACCGCCACCATCTATAGAGCAAGAAGACAAGCGCAACCCCCCCCATCTATAAAACTAGTAGGCGAGCGCAGGTCACCGCCACCATCTATAGAGCAAGAAGAGGAGTGCAGGTCACCCCCACCATCTATAGAGCAAGAAGACAAGCGCAACCCCCCACCATCTATAGAGCAAGAAGAGGACGCAGGTCACCGCCACCATCTATAGAGCAGAGAAGGCAGCGCAGGTCACTCCCCACCATCTATAGAGCAAGACGACGAGCGCAACCCCAATCTATAAAACCAGAAGACGAGCGCAGGTCACCGCCACCATCTATAAAGCAAGACGACGAGCGCAACCCCCATCTATAGAGCAAGAAGACGAGCGCAACTCCCCCATCTATAGAGCAAGAAGACAAGCGCAGGTCACCCCCACCATCTATAGAGCAAGAAGACGAGCAGCCCCCCCATCTATAAAACCAGAAGACAGAGCACCCCCCATCTATAGAGCAAGAAGACGAGCACGCCACCACCACCACCATCTATAGAGCAAGAAGACGAGCGCAACCCCCATCTATAAAACCAGAGGACGAGCGCAACCCCCGCATCTATAAAACCAGAAGACTAGCACCCCCATCTATAAAACCAGAAGACGAGCGCAACCCCCCACCGCATCTATAAAACCAGAAGACGAGCGCAACCCCCCACACAATCTATAGAGCAATAAGACAGAGCAGCCCCCAACCATCTATAGAGCAAGAAGACGAGCGCAACCCCCACACCATCTATAGCGCAAGACTAGGGCGCAACCCCCAATCTATAGAGGAAGACTACGACCGCAGCCCCCCCATCTGTAAAACCAGAAGGCGTGCACCCCCACCATCTATAGAGCCAGAAGGCGAGCACCCCCACTATCTATAGAGCCAGAAGACAGCACTCCCGCCCACCCCCACCATCTATAGAGCCAGAAGAGGAGCGCAGGTCACCCCTACCATCTATAGAACCAGAAGACAAGCACCCCCACCATCTATTGAACAAAGAGATAAGCACCCTACACGCCATCTATAAAGCCAGAAGATGAGAACCCCCACTATCTATAGAACCTGAAGACAAGCACCCCCCACCATCTATAGAGCCAGAAGAGGAGTCCAGGTCACTCCTACCATCTATAGAGCAAGAAGAGCACCCCCATCTATAGAGCCAGAAGAAACGCGCAGATCACCACTACCGTCGATAGAGCCAGAAGACGAGGCACCCCCTACCATCTATACAACCAGAAGATGAACACCTGAACACCCCCACACCATCTACAGAGCCAGAAGATGAGCACCCTCCACACTATCGATAGAACCAGAGAACGGGTACCTCACACCATCTAAAGAGCCAGAAGAGGAGTGCAGGTCACCCTTACCATCTATACCATCTATAGAGCCAGAAGATGAGCATCCCCCCCACACCATCAATAGCACCAGAAGACGAGGCACCCCCACACCATCTATAGAGCCAGAGAGGAGCGCAGGTCACCCCTACCATCTACATCGCCCTAAAGACAAGCACCCCCCACACACCATATATTGAGCCAGAAGACAAGCACCAGCCCACCATCTATAGAACCAGAAGACAGAGCACCCCCACCATCTATAGAACCAGGAGAGGAAAGCACCGCCTCCAACCATCTATAGAACCAGAAGAGAGCGCAATGCACCCCCACCATCTATAGAGCCTACAGAGGAGCACCCCCTCCCCAACATCTATAGAGCCAGCAGAAGAGCACACCACACCCCCACCATCTATAGAGCCAGAGGAGGACCACACCGCACCCCCTCATCTCTAGAGCCAGAAGAGGACCACACTGCACTCCTCCCCCATCTCTAGAGCCAGAAGAGGAGCGCACCACACCCCCACCATCTTTAGAGCCAGAAGAGGACCACATCGCACCCACCCATCTATAGAGCCAGAAGAGGACCACATCGCACTCCACCCATCTATAGAGCCAGAAGAGGAGCACCTCGACTATCTTTATAGCCAGAAGAGGAGCACCCCCACCATCTATTGAGCCAGAAGAAGAGGAGTACCCCACCATCTATAGAGCCAGAAAAAGAAGCGCACCACACCCTTACCATCTATAAAGCCAGTAGAGGAGCACACCACGCCCACACCATCTATAGAGCCAGAAGAGAGCACCCCCACTATCTACAGAGCCAGAAGAGGAGCTCACCGCAACCCACTATCTACAGAGCCAGTAGAGAGTGGAGCACACCCCCACCATCTACAGAGCCAGAAGAGGACCACACCGCACCCCCACCATCTATAGAGCCAGAAGAGGAGCACCCCACCATCTATAGAACCAGAAGAGGTGCACCCCCACACACACCATCTATAAAGCCAGAAGAGGAGCACTCCTGACTATCTATAGAGGCCAGGAGCACCCCCACCATCTATAGAGCCAGAAGAGGAGCACCCCCACCATCTATAGAGCCAGAAGAGGAGCACCCCCACCATCTATAGAGCCAGAAGAGGAGCACCCCCACCATCTATAGAGCCAGGAGATGGATGCACTGCAGCAACCTCCATCTAAAGAGCTAGAAAGAGAGTCAAGGATGATGGGAGTGATGCCCAGTGTGATATAGGGCGATTAGAATCTTCATTTCTGGGGACAGGGATGATGAGAGTCCTTCTCTGCCGTGGACAGTTTCTGTGGCGTCGCAGAGGAGGCCATCTCCGGGTGCTGAGGGGTGCCACGCTCCCAGAATCCTCCCTGAGAGTCGGGGACACAACAAGTGGTGTTTTCGGCAGTGGCTGCTTTATCTCTCCTCATGTAGAAAGCTTATTAACACGCTTTGAACTTAAAATCACATTTACAATAATGTGCCATCAACAGTTTTATAAGCTAATTAGAAAAAAAGATTAATTAATGGCGAGGCCGCTAATAAAATGGCAATCAGGAAGAAAGAATCCGAGGGAGCTAAGCCGCCACTACCAGCAATTAGCAGCTCATTACAAACAAATTATACATGTGTTTTGCTGTGGGCTTTCATTTACTAAAATGCTTCTAATTAACAGAGAAAACACGCTGATTAACGTGGCGGCAGCCGCCATTGTCTGATGACGTCACAGCCTTGTGTCCGCGGCCAGGCCCGCCGCGCACCCCTGAACCAGCCGCGTGTAATCAGTGTGTAATTATCCGAGCTTTACGCCGATAAATAAACAAACATCCGGCGTCAATCACTGATCCGGCCGGCGCGGTCAGGGGGGAGCGCGGCTTTGTGCGGCACATTTACCCTTCAGGCTCTTAATCAGGACCCCAGGCAAACACGGCTCTGCTGCGAGGCTCTGATAACATGGGCGCCAAGCGGACAAGGTTACAGTCCTGATGGGGAGTCCCGAGCCTGCCCCAGTCGCAGGTAGCAGTCACTACAAGGGGCTGCGTCCAAGTTCTCGGGCAGAGCGGCTGCAGAGGCGCACTAAGCCAGGGTGATTTGGCTTCTTGGCGCGGGCCACCTCCATCAAAGCTGCCGTTTCCAAGATGCTATTTAAGGGCTTAGAAATGTTATACATCAGAAATTAGCTTCACCTATTAGGACAGGATCGGGATTAACGCTCTTGCGAGCGCCCGAGCACGGGGTTTATCAGCCTCCTGCAGCTCCTGCCTCTGATTACTGTGAGAAACCAGGCGCATCAGTGTCCGGGAGAGCTCCGCCACCACATACCGGCCCCATAAGGGAGGCGAAGACTCTCCGGCGCCACCTCGTGGACAGAATTCTGAAAACCTGCAATACGCTGTGAGCAGCATGCCCCCTCCCCCACAGTTAGTGACCGCACAGCAGTCAGTGCGGACATTCATGGTGGGGGCAGTGAAAATGTCACACTGCGGGGCTGCGACCATGGCGGACACAGCCCCAGAGAGCACAAACCTCATCAGAATGCAGAGCAGGTGCATGCCCCCACCTCACAAGGATTACCCAGGACAGCTGAGGGGCTCGTCTGAGGAGCTGGCACTCCAAGGCTGGCTTCCCACACTGTGTGAAGGCTACAGATCGGTCAGGCACAGCAGACATTTCACCCAACACCGACGTAAAACACTGGCAGTGTAAACCGACCTCAGCAGCGGGGCTTCATGCTGCAGCTTCTCCAGTCACAGGCGGCTTTCAGTCCTTGCAAGAAGTGAAAGAATCAGAAGACCAGCAACGATTCCCCCAGCAACACCGCCACAAACCGCAGTGGCGTCATCAGAGACCGCGCCAGCGAGCAGAGTGAAAGCGTGGGAGCATATCCTACCGCCGACGCAGAACCACCAAACATCATACGGAGGAGGAGGTGACATCACAGCTCTCCAGATATCAGTTATATTATACAGGAGGTGACATCACCGCTCTCCAGATATCAGTTATATTATACAGGAGGTGACATCACCGCTCTCCAGATATCAGTTATATTATACAGGAGGTGACATCACCGCTCTCCAGATATCAGTTATATTATACAGGAGGTGACATCACCGCTCTCCAGATATCAGGTATATTATACAGGAGGTGACATCACCGCTCTCCAGATATCAGGTATATTATACAGGAGGTGACATCACCGCTCTCCAGATATCAGTTATATTATACAGGAGGTGACATCACCGCTCTCCAGATATCAGTTATATTATACAGGAGGTGACATCACCGCTCCCCAGATATCAGTTATATTATACAGGAGGTGACATCACTGCCCTCCAGATATCAGTTATATTATACAGGAGGTGACATCACCGCTCTCCAGATATCAGTTATATTATACAGGAGGTGACATCACCGCTCTCCAGATATCAGTTATATTATACAGGAGGTGACATCACCGCTCTCCAGATATCAGTTATATTATACAGGAGGTGACATCACCGCTCTCCAGATATCAGTTATATTATACAGGAGGTGACATCACCGCTCTCCAGATATCAGTTATATTATACAGGAGGTGACATCACCGCTCTCCAGATATCAGGTATATTATACAGGAGGTGACATCACCGCTCTCCAGATATCAGGTATATTATACAGGAGGTGACATCACCGCTCTCCAGATATCAGTTATA
Organism: Bufotes viridis; assembly: GCA_033119425.1. Lineage (NCBI taxonomy): Eukaryota > Metazoa > Chordata > Amphibia > Anura > Bufonidae > Bufotes > Bufotes viridis. Next base: position 11,176 of record JAKVIS010004968.1, read on the forward strand.
TTATACAGGAGGTGACATCACCGCTCTCCAGATATCAGATATATTATACAGGAGGTGACATCACCGCTCTCCAGATATCAGTTATATTATACAGGAGGTGACATCACCGCTCTCCAGATATCAGTTATATTATACAGGAGGTGACATCACCGCTCTCCAGATATCAGTTATATTATACAGGAGGTGACATCACCGCTCTCCAGATATCAGTTATATTATACAGGAGGTGACATCACTGCTCTCCAGATATCAGTTATATTATACAGGAGGTGACATCACAGCTCTCCAGATATCAGTTATATTATACAGGAGGTGACATCACCGCTCTCCAGATATCAGTTATATTATACAGGAGGTGACATCACCGCTCTCAGATATCAGGTATATTATACAGGAGGTGACATCACCGCTCTCCAGATATCAGTTATATTATACAGGAGGTGACATCACCGCTCTCCAGATATCAGGTATATTATACAGGAGGTGACATCACCGCTCTCCAGATATCAGTTATATTATACAGGAGGTGACATCACCGCTCTCCAGATATCAGTTATATTATACAGGAGGTGACATCACCGCTCTCAGATATCAGTTATATTATACAGGAGGTGACATCACCGCTCTCAGATATCAGTTATATTATACAGGAGGTGACATCACCGCTCCCCAGATATCAGTTATATTATACAGGAGGTGACATCACCGCTCTCAGATATCAGTTATATTATACAGGAGGTGACATCACCGCTCTCCAGATATCAGTTATATTATACAGGAGGTGACATCACCGCTCTCCAGATATCAGTTATATTATACAGGAGGTGACATCACCGCTCTCCAGATATCAGTTATATTATACAGGAGGTGACATCACCGCTCTCCAGATATCAGTTATATTATACAGGAGGTGACATCACGCTCTCCAGATATCAGTTATATTATACAGGAGGTGACATCACCGCTCTGCAGATATCAGTTATATTATACAGGAGGTGACATCACCGCTCTCCAGATATCAGTTATATTATACAGGAGGTGACATCACCGCTCTCCAGATATCAGTTATATTATACAGGAGGTGACATCACCGCTCTCAGATATCAGTTATATTATACAGGAGGTGACATCACCGCTCTCCAGATATCAGTTATATTATACAGGAGGTGACATCACCGCTCTCCAGATATCAGTTATATTATACAGGAGGTGACATCACCGCTCTGCTGATATCAGTTATATTATACAGGAGGTGACATCACCGCTCTCCAGATATCAGTTATATTATACAGGAGGTGACATCACCGCTCTCCAGATATCAGTTATATTATACAGGAGGTGACATCACTGCTCTCCAGATATCAGTTATATTATACAGGAGGTGACATCACCGCTCTCCAGATATCAGTTATATTATACAGGAGGTGACATCACCGCTCTCCAGATATCAGTTATATTATACAGGAGGTGACATCACCGCTCTCAGATATCAGTTATATTATACAGGAGGTGACATCACCGCTCTCCAGATATCAGTTATATTATACAGGAGGTGACATCACCTTCTCTAGCAAGCAGGGAATGGAGGCTCTCCGCCTGCTCTGCCTTATGTCTCACCCAGTACTCACCTGTCGGGTAGCCAGACGGTCGCTCAGCTCTTCCGCATCTTTAATGTCTCCCTTCTTGAGGGCTTCGTCCAAATTCTGCTCTAGTCGTGA
>JAKVIS010004969.1:0-12819 GCA_033119425.1 Bufotes viridis
CCTCTCCTCCGTTTGGGTGCCAGAGGCCTAATTATCGAAAAGTGGCCTACTCCATTGGTGGGTGACATGATGCCTGATTCTCTGCTATGCGACCTCTGTCCTCTGTCTGGGTGCTGGGGCCTAAATAAATAAAAGGGGGCCTCTCCATTGGTGGGTGACATGATGCCTGATTCTCTGCTATGCGACCTCTGTCCTCTGTCTGAGTGCTAGGGCCTAAATAAATTAAAGTGGCCTACTCTATTGGTGGGTGACATGACGCCTGATTCTCTGCAATTCGACCTCTCTCCTCCGTTTGGGTGCCAGAGGCCTAATTATCGAAAAGTGGCCTACTCCATTGGTGGATGAACTGATGCCTGATTCTCTGCTATGTGACCTCTGTCCTCTGTCTGGATGCTGGGACCTAAATAAATGAAAGGGGGCCTCTCCATTGGTGGGTGACATGATGCCTGATTCTCTGCTATGCGACCTCTGTCAGGGTGCTAGGGCCTAAATAAATTAAAGTGGCCTACTCGATTGGTGGGTGACATGACGCCTGATTCTCTGCAATTCGACGTCTCTCCTCCGTTTGGGTGCCAGAAGCCTAATTATCGAAAAGTGGCCTACTCCATTGGTGGGTGACATGACGCCTGATTCTCTGCTGTGCGACCTCTGTCCTCTGTCTGGGTGCTGGGGCCTAAATAAATGAAAGTGGCCTTCTCCATTGGTGAGTGACATGATGCCTGATTCTCTGCTATGTGACCTCTATCCTCTTTCTGGATGCTGGGTTCAAAATAAATGAAAGTGGGCTTCTCCATTGGTGTGTGACATGATGCCTGATTCTCTGCTATGTGACCTCTGTCCCCTCTCTGGGTGCTGAGGCCCAAATAATTGAAAGTGGGCTTCTCCATTGGTGGGTGACATGACGCCTGATTCTCTGCTATGCGACCTCTGTCCTCCGTCTGGGTGCCAGGGGCCTAAATATTGAAAAGTGGCCTTCTCCATTGGTGGGTGACATGACGCCTGATTCTCTGCTCTATGACCTCTGTCCTCTGTCTGGGTGCTGGGGCCTAAATAAATGAAAGTGGCCTTCTCCATTGGTGGGTGACATGACACCTGATTCTCTGCTATGCGACCTCTGTCCACTGTCTGGGAGCTGGGGCCTAAATAAATGAAAGTGGCCTTCTCCATTGGTGGGTGACATGACGCCTGATTCTCTGCTATGTGACCTCTGTCCTCCGTCTGGGTGCCAGGGGCCTAATTATCGAAAAGTGGGCTTCTCCATTGGTGGGTGACATGACGCCTGATTCTCTGCTATGTGACCTCTGTCCTCTGTCTGGGTGCTGGGGCCTAAATAAATGAAAGTGGCCTTCTCCATTGGTGGGTGACATGACGCCTGATTCTCTGCTATGCGACCTCTGTCCTCTGTCTGGGTGCTGGGGCCTAAATAAATGAAAGTGGCCTACTCCATTGGTGGATGACATGACGCCTGATTCTCTGCAATGCGACCTCTGTCCTCTGTCTGGGTGCTGGGGCCTAAATAAATGAAAGTGACCTTCTCCATTGGTGGATGACATGACGCCTGATTCTCTGCAATGCGACCTCTGTCCTCTGTCTGGGTGCTGGGGCCTAAATAAATGAAAGTGGCCTTCTCCATTGGTGGGTGAAATGATGCCTGATTCTCTGCTCTGTGACCTCTGTCTTCTGTCTGGATGCTGGGGCCTAAATAAATGAAAGGGGGCCTTTCCATTGGTGGGTGACATGATGCCTGATTCTCTGCTATGCGACCTCTGTCCTCAGTCTGGGTGCTGGGGCCTGAATAAATGAAAGTGGCCTACTCTATTGGTGGGTGACATGATGCCTGATTCTCTGCTATGCGACCTCTCTCCCCCGTCTGGGTGTCAGGGGCCTAATTATCGAAAAGTTTCCTACTCCATTGGTGGATGACATGACGCCTGATTCTCTGCAATGCGACCTCTGTCCTCTGTCTGGATGCTGGGTTCTAAATAAATGAAAGGGGGCCTCTCCATTGGTGGATGACATGATGCCTGATTCTCTGCTATGTGACATCTGTCCTCTGTCTGGATGCTGGGGCCTAAATAAATGAAAGTGGCCTTCTCCATTGGTGGGTGACATGATGCCTGATTCTCTGCTATGCGACCTCTGTCCTCTGTCTGGGTGCTGGGGCCTAAATAAATGAAAGTGGCCTACTCCATTGGTGGGTGACATGACGCCTGATTCTCTGCTATGCGACCTCTGTCCTCCGTCTGGGTGCCAGGGGCCTAAATATATGAAAAGTGGCCTTCTCCATTGGTGGGTGACATGACGCCTGATTCTCTGCTATGCGACCTCTGTCCTCTGTCTGGGTGCTGGGGCCTAAATAAATGAAAGTGGCCTTCTCCATTGGTGGGTGACATGATGCCTGATTCTCTGCTATGTGACCTCTGTCCTCTGTCTGGGTGCTGGGGCCTAAATAAATGAAAGTGGCCTTCTCCATTGGTGGGTGACATGATGCCTGATTCTCTGCTATGCGACCTCTGTCCTCTGTCTGGGTGCTGGGGCCTAAATAAATGAAAGTGGCCTACTCCATTGGTGGGTGACATGACGCCTGATTCTCTGCTATGCGACCTCTGTCCTCTGTCTGGGTGCTGGGGCCTAAATAAATGAAAGTGGCCTTCTCCATTGGTGGGTGACATGATGCCTGATTCTCTGCTATGTGACCTCTGTCCTCTGTCTGGATGCTGGGGCCTAAATAAATGAAAGTGGGCCTCTCCATTGGTGGGTGACATGATGCCTGATTCTCTGCTATGCGACCTCTGTCCTCTGTCTGGGTGCTGGGGCCTAAATAAATGAAAGTGGCCTACTCTATTGGTGGGTGACATGACGCCTGATTCTCTGCAATGCGACCTCTCTCCTCCGTTTGGGTGCCAGAGGCCTAATTATCGAAAAGTGGCCTACTCCATTGGTGGGTGACATGATGCCTGATTCTCTGCTTTGTGACCTCTGTCCTCTGTCTGGATGCTGGGACCTAAATAAATGAAAGGGGCCTCTCCATTGGTGGGTGACATGTTGCCTGATTCTCTGCTATGCGACCTCTGTCCTCTGTCTGGGTGCTGGGGCCTAAATAAATGAAAGTGGCCTACTCTATTGGTGGGTGACATGACGCCTGATTCTCTGCAATGCGACCTCTCTCCTCCGTTTGGGTGCCAGATGCCTAATTATCGAAAAGTGGCCTACTCCATTGGTGGGTGACATGACGCCTGATTCTCTGCTATGCGACCTCTGTCCTCTGTCTGGGTGCTGGGGCCTAAATAAATGAAAGTGGCCTTCTCCATTGGTGGGTGACATGATGCCTGATTCTCTGCTATGTGACCTCTGTCCTCTGTCTGGATGCTGGGGCCTAAATAAATGAAAGTGGGCCTCTCCATTGGTGGGTGACATGATGCCTGATTCTCTGCTATGTGACCTCTGTCCTCTGTCTGGGTGCTGGGGCCTAAATAAATGAAAGTGGCCTACTCTATTGGTGGGTGACATGACGCCTGATTCTCTGCTATGCGACCTCTCTCCTCCGTCTGGGTGCCAGAGGCCTAATTATCGAAAAGTGGCCTACTCCATTGGTGGGTGACATGACGCCTGATTCTCTGCTATGCGACCTCTGTCCTCTGTCTGGGTGCTGGGGCCTAAATAAATGAAAGTGGCCTTCTCCATTGGTGGGTGACATGATGCCTGATTCTCTGCTATGCGACCTCTGTCCTCTGTCTGGGTGCTGGGGCCTAAATAAATGAAAGTGGCCTTCTCCATTGGTGGGTGACATGATGCCTGATTCTCTGCTATGCGACCTCTGTCCTCCGTCTGGGTGCCAGGGGCCTAAATAATTGAAAAGTGGCCTTCTCCATTGGTGGGTGACATGATGCCTGATTCTCTGCTATGTGACCTCTGTCCTCTGTCTGGGTGCTGGGGCCTAAATAAATGAAAGTGGCCTTCTCCATTGGTGGGTGACATGATGCCTGATTCTCTGCTATGCGACCTCTGTCCTCTGTCTGGGTGCTGGGGCCTAAATAAATGAAAGTGGCCTACTCCATTGGTGGGTGACATGATGCCTGATTCTCTGCTATGCGACCTCTGTCCTCCGTCTGGGTGCCAGGGGCCTAATTATCGAAAAGTGGCCTTCTCCATTGGTGGGTGACATGACGCCTGATTCTCTGCTATGTGACCTCTGTCCTCTGTCTGGATGCTGGGGTCTAAATAAATGAAAGTGGCCTTCTCCATTGGTGGGTGACATGATGCCTGATTCTCTGCTATGTGACCTCTGTCCTCTGTCTGGATGCTGGGGCCTAAATAAATGAAAGGGGCCTCTCCATTGGTGGGTGACATGATGCCTGATTCTCTGCTATGCGACCTCTGTCCTCTGTCTGGGTGCTGGGGCCTAAATAAATGAAAGTGGCCTACTCTATTGGTGGGTGACATGACGCCTGATTCTCTGCTATGCGACCTCTCTCCTCCGTCTGGGTGCCAGGGCCTAATTATCGAAAAGTGGCCTACTCCATTGGTGGGTGACATGACGCCTGATTCTCTGCTATGCGACCTCTGTCCTCTGTCTGGGTGCTGGGGCCTAAATAAATGAAAGTGGCCTTCTCCATTGGTGGGTGACATGATGCCTGATTCTCTGCTATGTGACCTCTGTCCTCTGTCTGGATGCTGGGGCCTAAATAAATGAAAGTGGGCTTCTCCATTGGTGGGTGACATGATGCCTGATTCTCTGCTATGTGACCTCTGTCCTCTGTCTGGATGCTGGGGCCTAAATAAATGAAAGTGGCCTACTCTATTGGTGGGTGACATGACGCCTGATTCTCTGCAATGCGACCTCTCTCCTCCGTTTGGGTGCCAGAGGCCTAATTATCGAAAAGTGGCCTACTCCATTGGTGGGTGACATGACGCCTGATTCTCTGCTATGCGACCTCTGTCCTCTGTCTGGGTGCTGGGGCCTAAATAAATGAAAGTGGCCTTCTCCATTGGTGGGTGACATGATGCCTGATTCTCTGCTATGCGACCTCTGTCCTCTGTCTGGGTGCTGGGGCCTAAATAAATGAAAGTGGGCTTCTCCATTGGTGGGTGACATGATGCCTGATTCTCTGCTATGCGACCTCTGTCCTCTGTCTGGGTGCTGGGGCCTAAATAAATGAAAGTGGCCTACTCCATTGGTGGGTGACATGACGCCTGATTCTCTGCTATGCGACCTCTCTCCTCCGTCTGGGTGCCAGGGGCCTAATTATCGAAAAGTGGCCTACTCCATTGGTGGGTGACATGATGCCTGATTCTCTGCTATGCGACCTCTGTCCTCTGTCTGGGTGCTGGGGCCTAAATAAATGAAAGTGGCCTTCTCCATTGGTGGGTGACATGATGCCTGATTCTCTGCTATGCGACCTCTGTCCTCTGTCTGGGTGCTGGGGCCTAAATAAATGAAAGTGGGCTTCTCCATTGGTGGGTGACATGACGCCTGATTCTCTGCTATGCGACCTCTGTCCTCCGTCTGGGTGCCAGGGGCCTAAATATTGAAAAGTGGCCTTCTCCATTGGTGGGTGACATGACGCCTGATTCTCTGCTATGTGACCTCTGTCCTCTGTCTGGGTGCTGGGGCCTAAATAAATGAAAGTGGCCTTCTCCATTGGTGGGTGACATGACGCCTGATTCTCTGCTATGCGACCTCTGTCCTCTGTCTGGGTGCTGGGGCCTAAATAAATGAAAGTGGCCTTCTCCATTGGTGGGTGACATGACGCCTGATTCTCTGCTATGTGACCTCTGTCCTCCGTCTGGGTGCCAGGGGCCTAATTAATCGAAAAGTGGCCTTCTCCATTGGTGGGTGACATGATGCCTGATTCTCTGCTATGTGACCTCTGTCCTCTGTCTGGGTGCTGGGGCCTAAATAAATGAAAGTGGCCTTCTCCATTGGTGGGTGACATGATGCCTGATTCTCTGCTATGCGACCTCTGTCCTCTGTCTGGGTGCTGGGGCCTAAATAAATGAAAGTGGCCTACTCCATTGGTGGGTGACATGATGCCTGATTCTCTGCTATGCGACCTCTGTCCTCTGTCTGGATGCTGGGGCCTAAATAAATGAAAGTGGCCTACTCCATTGGTGGGTGACATGATGCCTGATTCTCTGCTATGCGACCTCTGTCCTCTGTCTGGGTGCTGGGGCCTAAATAAATGAAAGTGGCCTACTCCATTGGTGGGTGACATGACGCCTGATTCTCTGCTATGCGACCTCTGTCCTCTGTCTGGATGCTGGGGCCTAAATAAATGAAAGTGGGCTTCTCCATTGGTGGGTGACATGATGCCTGATTCTCTGCTATGCGACCTCTGTCCTCTGTCTGGGTGCTGGGGCCTAAATAAATGAAAGTGGCCTTCTCCATTGGTGGGTGACATGATGCCTGATTCTCTGCTATGCGACCTCTGTCCTCTGTCTGGGTGCTGGGGCCTAAATAAATGAAAGTGGCCTACTCCATTGGTGGGTGACATGACGCCTGATTCTCTGCTATGCGACCTCTGTCCTCCGTCTGGGTGCCAGGGGCCTAATTATCGAAAAGTGGCCTACTCCATTGGTGGGTGACATGACGCCTGATTCTCTGCTATGTGACCTCTGTCCTCTGTCTGGATGCTGGGGCCTAAATAAATGAAAGTGGCCTTCTCCATTGGTGGGTGACATGATGCCTGATTCTCTGCTATGCGACCTCTGTCCTCTGTCTGGGTGCTGGGGCCTAAATAAATGAAAGTGGCCTACTCCATTGGTGGGTGACATGATGCCTGATTCTCTGCTATGTGACCTCTGTCCTCTGTCTGGGTGCTGGGGCCTAAATAAATGAAAGTGGCCTTCTCCATTGGTGGGTGACATGATGCCTGATTCTCTGCTATGCGACCTCTGTCCTCTGTCTGGGTGCTAGGGCCTAAATAAATCGAAAGTGGCCTACTCCATTGGTGGGTGACATGATGCCTGATTCTCTGCTATGTGACCTCTGTCCTCTGTCTGGATGCTGGGGCCTAAATAAATGAAAGGTGGGCCTTTCCATTGGTGGGTGACATGATGCCTGATTCTCTGCTATGCGACCTCTGTCCTCAGTCTGGGTGCTGGGGCCTGAATAAATGAAAGTGGCCTACTCTATTGGTGGGTGACATGATGCCTGATTCTCTGCTATGCGACCTCTCTCCCCCGTCTGGGTGCCAGTGGCCTAATTATCGAAAAGTTTCCTACTCCATTGGTGGATGACATGACGCCTGATTCTCCGCAATGCGACCTCTGTCCTCTTTCTGGATGCTGGGTTCTAAATAAATGAAAGTGGGCTTCTCCATTGGTGGGTGACATGATGCCTGATTCTCTGCTATGTGACCTCTGTCCTCTGTCTGGATGCTGGGACCTAAATAAATGAAAGGGGGCCTCTCCATTGGTGGGTGACATGATGCCTGATTCTCTGCTATGCGACCTCTGTCCTCTGTCTGGGTGCTGGGGCCTAAGTAAATGAAAGTGGCCTACTCTATTGGTGGGTGACATGACGCCTGATTCTCTGCTATGCGACCTCTGTCCTCTGTCTGGGTGCTGGGGCCTAAATAAATCGAAAAGTGGCCTACTCCATTGGTGGGTGACATGACGCCTGATTCTCTGCAATGCGACCTCTGTCCTCTGTCTGGGTGCTAGAGGCCTAAATTAATCGAAAAGTGGGCTTCTCCATTGGTGGGTGACATGATGCCTGATTCTCTGCTATGTGACCTCTGTCCTCTGTCTGGATGCTGGGACCTAAATAAATAAAAGGGGGCCTCTCCATTGGTGGGTGACATGATGCCTGATTCTCTGCTATGCGACCTATGTCCTCTGTCTGGGTGCTGGGGCCTAAATAAATGAAAGTGGCCTACTCTATTGGTGGGTGACATGACGCCTTATTCTCTGAAATGCGACCTCTCTCCTCCGTTTGGGTGCCAGAGGCCTAATTATCGAAAAGTGGCCTACTCCATTGGTGGGTGACATGACGCCTGATTCTCTGCAATGCGACCTCTGTCCTCTGTTTGTGTGCTGGGGCCTAAATAAATGAAAGTGGCCTTCTCCATTGGTGGGTGACATGATGCCTGATTCTCTGCTATGTGACCTCTGTCCTCTGTCTGGATGCTGGGTTCTAAATAAATGAAAGTGGGCTTCTCCATTGGTGGGTGACATGATGCCTGATTCTCTGCTATGTGACCTCTGTCCTCTGTCTGGGTGCTGGGGCCAAAATAAATGAAAGTGGCCTACTCTATTGGTGGGTGACATGACGCCTGATTCTCTGCAATGCGACCTCTCTCCTCCGTTTGGGTGCCAGAGGCCTAATTATCGAAAAGTGGCCTACTCCATTGGTGGGTGACATGACGCCTGATTCTCTGCTATGCGACCTCTGTCCTCTGTCTGGGTGCTGGGGCCTAAATAAATGAAAGTGGCCTTCTCCATTGGTGGGTGACATGATGCCTGATTCTCTGCTATGCGACCTCTGTCCTCTGTCTGGGTGCTGGGGCCTAAATAAATGAAAGTGGGCTTCTCCATTGGTGGGTGACATGACGCCTGATTCTCTGCTATGCGACCTCTGTCCTCCGTCTGGGTGCCAGGGGCCTAAATATTGAAAAGTGGCCTTCTCCATTGGTGGGTGACATGACGCCTGATTCTCTGCTATGTGACCTCTGTCCTCTGTCTGGGTGCTGGGGCCTAAATAAATGAAAGTGGCCTTCTCCATTGGTGGGTGACATGACGCCTGATTCTCTGCTATGCGACCTCTGTCCTCTGTCTGGGTGCTGGGGCCTAAATAAATGAAAGTGGCCTTCTCCATTGGTGGGTGACATGACGCCTGATTCTCTGCTATGTGACCTCTGTCCTCCGTCTGGGTGCCAGGGGCCTAATTATCGAAAAGTGGGCTTCTCCATTGGTGGGTGACATGACGCCTGATTCTCTGCTATGTGACCTCTGTCCTCTGTCTGGGTGCTGGGGCCTAAATAAATGAAAGTGGCCTTCTCCATTGGTGGGTGACATGATGCCTGATTCTCTGCTATGCGACCTCTGTCCTCTGTCTGGGTGCTGGGGCCTAAATAAATGAAAGTGGCCTACTCCATTGGTGGGTGACATGATGCCTGATTCTCTGCTATGTGACCTCTGTCCTCTGTCTGGATGCTGGGGCCTAAATAAATGAAAGGTGGCCTTCTCCATTGGTGGGTGACATGATGCCTGATTCTCTGCTATGCGACCTCTGTCCTCTGTCTGGGTGCTGGGTTCTAAATAAATTGAAAGTGGCCTACTCCATTGGTGGGTGACATGACGCCTGATTCTCTGCTCTGTGACATCTGTCTTCTGTCTGGATGCTGGGGCCTAAATAAATGAAAGGGGGCATTTCTATTGGTGGGTGACATGATGTCTGATTCTCTGCTATGCGACCTCTGTCCTCAGTCTGGGTGCTGGGGCCTGAATAAATGAAAGTGGCATAATCTATTGGTGGGTGACATGATGCCTGATTCTCAGCTATGCGACCTCTCTCCCCCGTCTGGGTGCCAGGGGCCTAATTATCGAAAAGTTTCCAACTCCATTGGTGGATGACATGACGCCTGATTCTCTGCAATGCGACCTCTGTCCTCTGTCTGGATGCTGGGTTCTAAATAAATTAAAGTGGGCTTCTCCATTGGTGGGTGACAGGACGCCTGATTCTCTGCTATGTGACCTATGTCCTCTGTCTGGGTGCTGGGGCCTAAATTAATGAAAGTGACCTTCTCCATTGGTGGGTGACATGATGCCTGATTCTCTGCTATGCGACCTCTGTACTCTGTCTGGGTGCTGGGGCCTAAATAATTTAAAGTGGCCTACTCTATTGGTGGGTGACATGACGCCTGATTCTCTGCAATGCGACCTCTCTCCTCCGTTTGGGTGCCAGAGGCCTAATTATCGAAAAGTGGCCTACTCCATTGGTGGGTGACATGACGCCTGATTCTCTGCTATGCGACCTCTGTCCTCTGTCTGGGTGCTGGGGCCTAAATAAATGAAAGTGGCCTTCTCCATTGGTTGGTGACATGATGCCTGATTCTCTGCTATGTGACCTCTGTCCTCTGTCTGGGTGCTGGGGCCTAAATAAATGAAAGTGGCCTTCTCCATTGGTGGGTGACATGATGCCTGATTCTCTGCTATGTGACCTCTGTCCTCTTTCTGGATGCTGGGGCCTAAATAAATGAAAGGGGGCCTCTCCATTGGTGGGTGACATGATGCCTGATTCTCTGCTATGCGACCTCTGTACTCTGTCTGGGTGCTGGGGCCTAAATAAATGAAAGTGGACTACTCTATTGGTGGGTGACATGACGCCTGATTCTCTGCAATGCGACCTCTCTCCTCTGTTTGGGTGCCAGAGGCCTAATTATCGAAAAGTGGCCTACTCCATTGGTGGGTGACATGACGCCTGATTCTCTGCTATGGGACCTCTGTCCTCTGTCTGAGTGCTGGGGCCTAAATAAATGAAAGTGGCCTTCTCCATTGGTGGGTGACATGACGCCTGTCTCTCTGCTATGTGACCTCTGTCCTCTGTCTGGATGCTGGGGCCTAAATAAATGAAAGGGGGCCTCTCCATTGGTGGGTGACATGATGCCTGATTCTCTGCTATGTGACCTCTGCCCTCTGTCTGGGTGCTGGGGCCTAAATAAATGAAAGTGGCCTACTCTATTGGTGGGTGACATGACGCCTGATTCTCTGCTATGCGACCTCTCTCCCCCGTCTGGGTGCCAGGGGCCTAATTATCGAAAAGTGGCATACTCCATTGGTGGATGACATGACTCCTGATTCTCTGCAATGCGACCTCTGTCCTCTGTCTGGATGCTGGGTTATAAATAAATAAAAGTGGGCTTCTCCATTGGTGGGTGACATGATGCCTGATTCTCTGCTATGCGACCTCTGTCCTCTGTCTGGGTGCTGGAGCCTAAATAAATGAAAGTGGCCTACTCTATTGGTGGGTGACATGATGCCTGATTCTCTGCTATGCGACCTCTGTCCTCTGTCTGGGTGCTGGGGCCTAAATAAATGAAAGTAGCCTTCTCCATTGGTGGGTGACATGATGCCTGGTTCTCTGCTATGAGAGTTCTCTCCTCCGTCTGGGTGCCAGGCGCCCAATTATCGAAAAGTGGCCTTCTCCATTGGTGGGTGACATGATGCCTGATTCTCTGCTCTGTGACCTCTGTCTTCTGTCTGGATGCTGGGGCCTAAATAAATGAAAGGGGGCCTTTCCATTGGTGGGTGACATGATGCCTGATTCTCTGCTATGCGACCTCTGTCCTCAGTCTGGGTGCTGGGGCCTGAATAAATGAAAGTGGCCTACTCTATTGGTGGGTGACATGATGCCTGATTCTCTGCTATGCGACCTCTCTCCCCCGTCTGGGTGCCAGGGGCCTAATTATCGAAAAGTGGCCTACTCCATTGGTGGGTGACATGACGCCTGATTCTCTGCAATGCGACCTCTGTCCTCTGTCTGGATGCTGGGTTCTAAATAAATGAAAGTGGGCTTCTCCATTTGTGGATGACATGATGCCTGATTCTCTGCTATGTGACCTCTGTCCTCTGTCTGGATGCTGGGACCTAAATAAATGAAAGGGGGCCTCTCCATTGGTGGGTGACATGATGCCTGATTCTCTGCTATGCGACCTCTGTCCTCTGTCTGGGTGCTAGGGCCTAAATAAATTAAAGTGGCCTACTCTATTGGTGGGTGACATGACGCCTGATTCTCTGCAATTCGACGTCTCTCCTCCGTTTGGGTGCCAGAGGCCTAATTATCGAAAAGTGGCCTCTCCATTGGTGGGTGACATGACGCCTTATTCTCTGCTGTGCGACCTCTGTCCTCTGTCTGGGTGCTGGGGCCTAAATAAATGAAAGTGGCCTTCTCCATTGGTGGGTGACATGATGCCTGATTCTCTGCTATGTGACCTCTGTCCTCTGTCTGGATGCTGGGGCCTAAATAAATGAAAGGGGGCTTCTCCATTGGTGGGTGACATGATGCCTGATTCTCTGCTATGCGACCTCTGTCCTCTGTCTGGGTGCTGGGGCCTAAATAATTGAAAGTGGCCTACTCCATTGGTGGGTGACATGACGCCTGATTCTCTGCTATGCGACCTCTGTCCTCTGTCTGGGTGCTGGGGCCTAAATAAATGAAAGTGGCCTTCTCCATTGGTGGGTGACATGACGCCTGATTCTCTGCTATGCGACCTCTGTCCTCTGTCTGGGTGCTGGGGCCTAAATAAATGAAAGTGGCCTTCTCCATTGGTGGGTGACATGATGCCTGATTCTCTGCTATGTGACCTCTGTCCTCTGTCTGGGTGCTGGGGCCTAAATAATTGAAAAGTGGCCTTCTCCATTGGTGGGTGACATGACGCCTGATTCTCTGCTATGTGACCTCTGTCCTCTGTCTGGGTGCTGGGGCCTAAATTAATGAAAGTGGCCTTCTCCATTGGTGGGTGACATGACGCCTGATTCTCTGCTATGCGACCTCTGTCCTCTGTCTGGGTGCTGGGGCCTAAATAAATGAAAGTGGCCTACTCCATTGGTGGGTGACATGATGCCTGATTCTCTGCTATGTGACCTCTGTCCTCTGTCTGGATGCTGGGGCCTAAATAAATGAAAGTGGGCCTCTCCATTGGTGGGTGACATGATGCCTGATTCTCTGCTATGCGACCTCTGTCCTCTGTCTGGGTGCTGGGGCCTAAATAAATGAAAGTGGCCTACTCTATTGGTGGGTGACATGACGCCTGATTCTCTGCTATGCGACCTCTGTCCTCTGTCTGGATGCTGGGGCCTAAATAAATGAAAGGGGGC
>JAKVIS010004970.1:0-12841 GCA_033119425.1 Bufotes viridis
TATCCTTTGACGGACACTATTAAACTTGTCCAGCCACAGCTGGAACACCAGATTTACGGTATTGTCTATTTTGGCAATTGAATTTCACCCCAGAAAATAATATATCCTTTGACGGATACTATTAAACTTGTCCAGCCAACTGCTGGGACACCAGATTTACGGTATTGCTATTTTGGCAATTGAATTTCACCCCAGAAAATTATCTATCCTTTGCCGGACACTATTAAACTTGGCCAGCCACTGCTGGGACACCAGATTTATGGTATTGCTATTTTGGCAATTGAATTTCACCCCAGAAAATTATCTATCCTTTGCCGGACACTATTAAACTTGTCCAGCCACTGCTGGGACACCAGATTTATGGTATTGCTATTTTGGCAATTGAATTTCACCCCAGAAAATAATCTATCCTTTGCCGGACACTATTAAACTTGGCCAGTCACAGCTGGGACACCAGATTTATGGTATTGCTATTTTGGCAATTGAATTTCACCCCAGAAAATAATATATCCTTTGCCGGACACTATTAAACTTGTCCAGTCACAGCTGGAACACCAGATTTACGGTATTGCTATTTTGGCAATTGAATTTCACCCCAGAAAATTATCTATCCTTTGCCGGACACTATTAAACTTGTCCAGCCACTGCTGGAACACCAGATTTATGGTATTGCTATTTTGGCAACTGAATTTCACCGCAGAAAATTATCATATCCTTTGCCGGACACTATTAAACTTGGCCAGCCACTGCTGGAACACCAGATTTATGGTATTGCTATTTTGGCAATTGAATTTCACCCCAGAAAATAATATATCCTATGACGGATACTATGAAACTTGTCCAGCCACTGCTGGGACGCCAGATTTACGGTATTGCTATTTTGGCAATTGAATTTCACCCCAGAAAATTATCTATCCTTTGACACACACTATTAAACTTGGCCAGCCACTGCTGGGACACCAGATTTACGGTATTGCTGTTTTGGCAATTGAATTTCACCCCAGAAAATTATCTATCCTTTGCCGGACACTATTAAACTTGGCCAGCCACTGCTTGGACACCAGATTTATGGTATTTCTATTTTTGCAACTGAATTTCAACGCAGAAAATAACATATCCTATGACGGACACTATTAAACTTGTCCAGCCACAGCTGGAACACCAGATTTACGGTATTTCTATTTTTGCAACTGAATTTCACCGCAGAAAATAATATATCCTATGACGGATACTATAGAACTTGTCCATCCACTGCTGGGACACCAGATTTACGGTATTGCTATTTTGGCAATTGAATTTCACCCCAGAAAATTATCTATTTTTGCCGGACACTAATAAACTTGGCCAGCCACTGCTGGGACATCAGATTTACGGTATTGCAGTTTTGGCAATTGAATTTCACCCCAGAAAAAAAAATATCCTTTGCCGGACACTATTAAACTTGTCACAGCTGGAACACCAGATTTATTGTATTTCTTTTTTTGCAACTGAATTTCTCCCCAGAAAATAATAAATCCTTTGCTGGACACTATTAAACTTGTCCAGTCACAGCTGGAACACCAGATTTACAGTATTTCTATTTTTGCAACTGAATTTCCCCACAGAAAATAATATATCCTATGACGGACAGTATGAAACTTGTCCAGTCACAGCTGGAACACCAGATTTACGGTATTGCTATTTTGGCAATTGAATTTCACCCCAGAAAATGATCTATCCTTTGCCGCACACTATTAAACTTGGCCAGCAACTGCTGGGACACCAGATTTACGGTATTGCTATTTTGGCAATTGAATTTCACCATATAAAATTATCTATCCTTTGCCGGACACTATTAAACTTGGCCAGCCACTGCTGGGACACCAGGTTTATGGTATTGCTATTTTGGCAATTGAATTTCACCCCAGAAAATTATCTATACTTTGCCAGACACTATTAAACTTTTCCAGCCACTGCTGGGACACCAGATTTACGGTATTGCTATTTTGGCAACTGAATTTTTCCCCAGAAAATAATAAATCCTTTGCTGGACACTATTAAACTTGTCCAGTCACAGCTGGAACCGCAGATTTACGGTATTTCTATTTTGGCAACTGAATTTCACTACAGAAAATAATATATCCTATGACGGACACTATGAAACTTGTCCAGTCACAGCTGGAACACCAGATTTACGGTAATGCTATTTTGGCAATTGAATTTCACCCCAGAAAATGATCTATCCTTTGCTGGACACTATTAAACTTGGCCAGCCACTGCTGGGATACCAGATTTACGGTATTGCTATTTTGGCAATTGAATTTCACCCCAGAAAATTATCTATCCTTTGCCGGACACTATTAAACTTGGCCAGCCACTGCTGGGACACCAGATTTATGGTATTGCTATTTTGGCAATTGAATTTCACCCCAGAAAATTATCTATCCTTTGACGGACACTATTAAACTTGGCCAGCCACTACTGGGACACGAGATTTATGGTATTGCTATTTTGGCAATTGAATTTCACCCCATAAAAAATATATGCTTTGCCGTACACTATTAAACTTGTTCAGTCAGAGCTGGAACACCAGATTTACTGTATTTCTATTTTGGCAACTGAATTTCTCCCCAAAAATAATAAATCATTTGCCGGACACTATTAAACTTGTCCAGTCACAGCTGGAACACCAGATTTACGGTATTTCTATTTTTGCAACTGAATTTCACTACAGAAAATAATATATCCTATGACGGACACTATGAAACTTGTCCAGTCACAGCTGGAACACCAGATTTACGGTAATGCTATTTTGGCAATTGAATTTTTCCCCAGAAAATAATAAATCCTTTGCTGGACACTATTAAACTTGTCCAGTCACAGCTGGAACCGCAGATTTACGGTATTTCTATTTTTGCAACTGAATTTCACTACAGAAAATAATATATCCTATGACGGACACTATGAAACTTGTCCAGTCACAGCTGGAACACCAGATTTACGGTAATGCTATTTTGGCAATTGAATTTCACCCCAGAAAATGATCTATCCTTTGCCGCACACTATTAAACTTGGCCAGCAACTGCTGGGACACCAGATTTACGGTATTGCTATTTTGGCAATTGAATTTCACCATATAAAATTATCTATCCTTTGCCGCACACTATTAAACTTGGCCAGCCACTGCTGGGACGACCAGGTTTATGGTATTGCTATTTTGGCAATTGAATTTCACCCCAGAAAATTATCTATACTTTGCCAGACACTATTAAACTTTTCCAGCCACTGCTGGGACACCAGATTTACGGTATTGCTATTTTGGCAACTGAATTTTCCCCAGAAAATAATAAATCCTTTGCTGGACAATATTAAACTTGTCCAGTCAAAGCTGGAACCGCAGATTTACGGTATTTCTATTTTTGCAACTGAATTTCACTACAGAAAATAATATATCCTATGACGGACACTATGAAACTTGTCCAGTCACAGCTGGAACACCAGATTTACGGTAATGCTATTTTGGCAATTGAATTTCACCCCAGAAAATGATCTATCCTTTGCTGGACACTATTAAACTTGGCCAGCCACTGCTGGGATACCAGATTTACGGTATTGCTATTTTGGCAATTGAATTTCACCCCAGAAAATTATCTATCCTTTGCCGGACACTATTAAACTTGGCCAGCAACTGCTGGGACACCAGATTTACGGTATTGCTATTTTGGCAATTGAATTTCACCACATAAAATTATCTATCCTTTGCCGGACACTATTAAACTTGGCCAGCCACTGCTGGGACACCAGGTTTATGGTATTGCTATTTTGGCAATTGAATTTCACCCCAGAAAATTATCTATACTTTGCCAGACACTATTAAACTTTTCCAGCCACTGCTGGGACACCAGATTTACGGTATTGCTATTTTGGCAACTGAATTTTTCCCCAGAAAATAATAAATCCTTTGCTGGACACTATGAAACTTGTCCAGTCACAGCTGGAACACCAGATTTACGGTAATGCTATTTTGGCAATTGAATTTCACCCCAGAAAATTTTCTATCCTTTGCCGGACACTATTAAACTTGGCCAGCCACTGCTGGGATACCAGATTTACGGTATTACTATTTTGGCAATTGAATTTCACCCCAGAAAATTATCTATCCTATGCCGGACACTATTAAACTTGGCCAGCCACTGCTGGCACACCAGATTTATGGTATTGCTATTTTGGCAATTGAATTTCACCCCAGAAAATTATATATCCTTTGCCGGACACTATTAAACTTGGACCAGCCACTGCTGGGACACCAGATTTATGGTATTGCTATTTTGGCTATTGAATTTCACCCCAGAAAAAAATATATCCTTTGCCGGACACTATTAAACTTGGCCAGACACTGCCGGGACATCAGATTTATGGTATTGCTATTTTGGCAATTGAATTTCACCCCAGAAAAAAATATATCCTTTGCCAGACACTATTAAACTTTTCCAGCCACTGCTGGGACACCAGATTTACTGTATTGCTATTTTGGCTATTGAATTTCACCCCAGAAAAAAATATATCCTTTGCCGGACACTATTAAACTTTTCCAGCCACTGCTGGGACACCAGATTTACGGTATTGCTATTTTGGCAATTTAATTTCACCCCAGAAAAAATATATCCTTTGCCGAACACTATTAAACTTGTCCAGTCACAGCTGGAACACCAGATTTACGGTATTTCTATTTTTCAACTGAATTTCACTGCAGAAAATAATATATCCTATGACGGACACTATGAAACTTGTCCAGTCACAGCTGGAACACCAGATTCAGGGTATTGCTATATTGGCAAGTGAATTTCACCCCAGAACAAAATCTATCCTTTGACGGATACTATTAAACTTGTCCAGTCACAGCTGGGACACCAGATTTACGGTATTGCTATTTTGGCAATTGATTTTCACCCCAGAAAAAAATATACCCTTTTACAGAAAGATTTAAACTAGGCCTGCAACAGCTGGAACACCAGATTCAGGGTATTGCTATTTTGGAAATTGAATTTTACCCCAGAACAAAATATATCCTTTGCCGGACACTATTAAACTTGTACAGTCACAGCTGGAACTCCAGATTTATTGTATTTCTATTTTTGCAACTGAATTCCTCCCCAGAAAATAATAAATCCTTTGCCGGATACTATTAAACTTGTCCAGTTACAGCTGGAACACCAGATTTACGGTATTTCTATTTTTGCAACTGAATTTCACCCCAGAAAATAATATATCCTATGACGGACACTATTAAACTTGTCCAGCCACTGCTGGGAATCCAGATTTACGGTATTGCTATTTTGGCAACTGAATTTTTTCCCTAAAAAATAATAAATCCTTTGCTGGACACTTTTAAACTTGTCCAGTCACAGCTGGAACCCCAGATTTACGGTATTTCTATTTAGGCAACTGAATTTCACTACAGAAAATAATATATCCTATGACGGACACTATGAAACTTGTCCAGTCGCAGCTGGAACACCAGATTTACGGTAATGCTATTTTGGCAATTGAATTTCACCATAGAAAATTATCTATCCTTTGCCGGACACTATTAAACTTGGCCAGTCACTGCTGGGATACCAGATTAACGGTATTGCTATTTTGGCAATTTAATTTCACCCCAGAAAATTATCTATGATTTGCCGGACACTATTAAACTTGGCCAGCCACTGCTGGGACACCAGATTTATGGTATTGCTATTTTGGCAATTGAATTTCACCCCAGAAAATTATCTATCCTTTGACGGACACTATTAAACTTGGCCAGCCACTACTGGGACACGAGATTTATGGTATTGCTATTTTGGCAATTGAATTTCACCCCATAAAAAAATATATGCTTTGCCGTACACTATTAAACTTGTTCAGTCACAGCTGGAACACCAGATTTACTGTATTTCTATTTTGGCAACTGAATTTCTCCCCAAAAAATAATAAATCATTTGCCGGACACTATTAAACTTGTCCAGTCACAGCTGGAACACCAGATTTACGGTATTTCTATTTTTGCAACTGAATTTCAATGCAGAAAATAACATATCCTATGACGGATACTATGAAACTTGTCCATCCAAGGCTGGGACGCCAGATTTACGGTATTGCTATTTTGGCAATTGAATTTCACCCCAGAAAATTATCTATCCTTTGACACACACTATTAAACTTGGCCAGCCACTGCTGCGACACCAGATTTACGGTATTGCTGTTTTGGCAATTGAATTTCACCCCAGAAAATTATCTATCCTTTGCCGGACACTATTAAACTTGGCCAGCCACTGCTTGGACACCAGATTTATGGTATTTCTATTTTTGCAACTGAATTTCAACGCAGAAAATAACATATCCTATGACGGACACTATTAAACTTGTCCAGCCACAGCTGGAACACCAGATTTACGGTATTTCTATTTTTGCAACTGAATTTCACCGCAGAAAATAATATATCCTATGACGGATACTATGGAACTTGTCCATCCACTGCTAGGACACCAGATTTACGGTATTGCTATTTTGGCAATTGAATTTCACCCCAGAAAATTATCTATTTTTGCCGGACACTAATAAACTTGGCCAGCCACTGCTGGGACACCAGATTTACGGTATTGCAGTTTTGGCAATTGAATTTCACCCCAGAAAAAAATATCCTTTGCCGGACACTATTAAACTTGTCACAGCTGGAACACCAGATTTATTGTATTTCTTTTTTGCAACTGAATTTCTCCCCAGAAAATAATAAATCCTTTGCTGGACACTATTAAACTTGTCCAGTCACAGCTGGAACACCAGATTTACAGTATTTCTATTTTTGCAACTGAATTTCCCCACAGAAAATAATATATCCTATGACGGACAGTATGAAACTTGTCCAGTCACAGCTGGAACACCAGATTTACGGTATTGCTATTTTGGCAATTGAATTTCACCCCAGAAAATGATCTATCCTTTGCCGGACACTATTAAACTTGGCCAGCCACTGCTGGGACACCAGGTTTATGGTATTGCTATTTTGGCAATTGAATTTCACCCCAGAAAATTATCTATACTTTGCCAGACACTATTAAACTTTTCCAGCCACTGCTGGGACACCAGATTTACGGTATTGCTATTTTGGCAACTGAATTTTCCCCAGAAAATAATAAATCCTTTGCTGGACACTATTAAACTTGTCCAGTCACAGCTGGAACCGCAGATTTACGGTATTTCTATTTTGCAACTGAATTTCACTACAGAAAATAATATATCCTATGACGGACACTATGAAACTTGTCCAGTCACAGCTGGAACACCAGATTTACGGTAATGCTATTTTGGCAATTGAATTTCACCCCAGAAAATGATCTATCCTTTGCTGGACACTATTAAACTTGGCCAGCCACTGCTGGGATACCAGATTTACGGTATTGCTATTTTGGCAATTGAATTTCACCCCAGAAAATTATCTATCCTTTGCCGGACACTATTAAACTTGGCCAGCCACTGCTGGCACACCAGATTTATGGTATTGCTATTTTGGCAATTGAATTTCACCCCAGAAAATTATCTATCCTTTGCCGGACACTATTAAACTTGGCCAGCCACTGCTGGCACACCAGATTTATGGTATTGCTATTTTGGCAATTGAATTTCACCCCAGAAAATGATCTATCCTTTGCCACACACTATTAAACTTGGCCAGCAACTGCTGGGACACCAGATTTACGGTATTGCTATTTTGGCAATTGAATTTCACCACATAAAATTATCTATCCTTTGCCGGACACTATTAAACTTGGCCAGCCACTGCTGGGACACCAGGTTTATGGTATTGCTATTTTGGCAATTGAATTTCACCCCAGAAAATTATCTATACTTTGCCAGACACTATTAAACTTTTCCAGCCACTGCTGGGACACCAGATTTACGGTATTGCTATTTTGGCAACTGAATTTTTCCCCAGAAAATAATAAATCCTTTGCTGGACACTATGAAACTTGTCCAGTCACAGCTGGAACACCAGATTTACGGTAATGCTATTTTGGCAATTGAATTTCACCCCAGAAAATTTTCTATCCTTTGCCGGACACTATTAAACTTGGCCAGCCACTGCTGGGATACCAGATTTACGGTATTACTATTTTGGCAATTGAATTTCACCCCAGAAAATTATCTATCCTATGCCGGACACTATTAAACTTGGCCAGCCACTGCTGGCACACCAGATTTATGGTATTGCTATTTTGGCAATTGAATTTCACCCCAGAAAATTATCTATCCTTTGCCGGACACTATTAAACTTGGACCAGCCACTGCTGGGACACCAGATTTATGGTATTGCTATTTTGGCTATTGAATTTCACCCCAGAACAAAATATATCCTTTGCGGGATACTATTAAACTTTGCAAGCCATTGCTGGGACACCAGATTTACGGTATTGCTATTTTGGCAATTGAATTTCACCCCAGCACAAAATATATCCTTTGCCGGACACTATTAAACTTTGCCAGCCACTGCTGGGACACCAGATTTACGGTATTGCTATTTTGGCAACTGAATTTCACCCCAGAAAAAATATATCCTTTGCCGGACACTATTAAACTTGGCCAGACACTGCCGGGACACCAGATTTATGGTATTGCTATTTTGGCAATTGAATTTCACCCCAGAAAAAATATATCCTTTGCCGGACACTATTAAACTTTTCCAGCCACTGCTGGGACACCAGATTTACGGTATTGCTATTTTGGCTATTGAATTTCACCCCAGAAAAAATATATCCTTTGCCGGACACTATTAAACTTTTCCAGCCACTGCTGGGACACCAGATTTACGGTATTGCTATTTTGGCAATTTAATTTCACCCCAGAAAAAATATATCCTTTGCCGAACACTATTAAACTTGTCCAGTCACAGCTGGAACACCAGCTTTACGGTATTTCTATTTTTTCAACTGAATTTCACTGCAGAAAATAATATATCCTATGACGGACACTATAAAACTTGTCCAGTCACAGCTGGAACACCAGATTCAGGGTATTGCTATATTGGCAAGTGAATTTCACCCCAGAACAAAATCTATCCTTTGACGGATACTATTAAACTTGTCCAGTCACAGCTGGGACACCAGATTTACGGTATTGCTATTTTGGCAATTGATTTTCACCCCAGAAAAAAATATACCCTTTTACAGAAAGATTTAAACTAGGCCTGCAACAGCTGGAACACCAGATTCAGGGTATTGCTATTTTGGAAATTGAATTTTACCCCAGAACAAAATATATCCTTTGCCGGACACTATTAAACTTGTACAGTCACAGCTGGAACTCCAGATTTATTGTATTTCTATTTTTGCAACTGAATTCCTCCCCAGAAAATAATAAATCCTTTGCCGGACACTATTAAACTTGTCCAGTTACAGCTGGAACACCAGATTTACGGTATTTCTATTTTTGCAACTGAATTTCACCCCAGAAAATAATATATCCTATGACGGACACTATTAAACTTGTCCAGCCACTGCTGGGAATCCAGATTTACGGTATTGCTATTTTGGCAACTGAATTTTTCCCTAGAAAATAATAAATCCTTTGCTGGACACTATTAAACTTGTCCAGTCACAGCTGGAACCCCAGATTTACGGTATTTCTATTTAGGCAACTGAATTTCACTACAGAAAATAATATATCCTATGACGGACACTATGAAACTTGTCCAGTCTCAGCTGGAACACCAGATTTACGGTAATGCTATTTTGGCAACTGAATTTCACCATAGAAAATTATCTATCCTTTGCCAGACACTATTAAACTTGGCCAGTCACTGCTGGGATACCAGATTAACGGTATTGCTATTTTGGCAATTGAATTTCACCCCAGAAAATTATCTATCCTTTGCCGGACACTATTAAACTTGGCCAGCCACTGCTGGGACACCAGATTTATGGTATTGCTATTTTGGCAATTGAATTTCACCCCAGAAAATTATCTATCCTTTGACGGACACTATTAAACTTGGCCAGCCACTACTGGGACACGAGATTTATGGTATTGCTATTTTGGCAATTGAATTTCACCCCATAAAAAAATATATGCTTTGCCGTACACTATTAAACTTGTTCAGTCACAGCTGGAACACCAGATTTACTGTATTTCTATTTTGGCAACTGAATTTCTCCCCAAAAAATAATAAATCATTTGCCGGACACTATTAAACTTGTCCAGTCACAGCTGGAATACCAGATTTGCGGTATTTCTATTTTTGCAACTGAATTTCACTACAGAAAATTATATATCCTATGACGGACACTATGAAACTTGTCAAGTCACAGCTGGAACACCAGATTTACGGTAATGCTATTTTGGCAATTGAATTTTTCCCCAGAAAATAATAAATCCTTTGCTGGACACTATTAAACTTGTCCAGTCACAGCTGGAACCGCAGATTTACGGTATTTCTATTTTTGCAACTGAATTTCACCCCAGAAAATAATATATCCTATGACGGACACTATTAAACTTGTCCAGCCACTGCTGGGAATCCAGATTTACGGTATTGCTATTTTGGCAACTGAATTTTTTCCCTAGAAAATAATAAATCCTTTGCTGGACACTATTAAACTTGTCCAGTCACAGCTGGAACCCCAGATTTACGGTATTTCTATTTAGGCAACTGAATTTCACTACAGAAAATAATATATCCTATGACGGACACTATGAAACTTGTCCAGTCTCAGCTGGAACACCAGATTTACGGTAATGCTATTTTGGCAATTGAATTTCACCATAGAAAATTATCTATCCTTTGCCAGACACTATTAAACTTGGCCAGTCACTGCTGGGATACCAGATTTACGGTATTGCTATTTTGGCAATTGAATTTCACCCCAGAAAATTATCTATCCTTTGCCGGACACTATTAAACTTGGCCAGCCACTGCTGGGACACCAGATTTATGGTATTGCTATTTTGGCAACTGAATTTTACCCCAGAAAATAATCAATCCTTTGCTGGACACTATTAAACTTGTCCAGTCACTAGCTGGAACACGCAGATTTACGGTATTTCTATTTTGGCAACTGAATTTCACCACAGAAAATAATATATCCTATGACGGACACTATGAAACTTGTCCAGTCACAGCTGGAACACCAGATTTACGGTAATGCTATTTTGGCAACTGAATTTCACCCCAGAAAATAATCTATCCTTTGCTGGACACTATTAAACTTGGCCAGCCACTGCTGGGATACCAGATTTACGGTATTGCTATTTTGGCAATTGAATTTCACCCCAGAAAATTATCTATCCTTTGCCGGACACTATTAAACTTGGCCAGCCACTGCTGGAACACCAGATTTACGGTATTGCTATTTTGGCAATTGAATTTCACCCCAGAAAATAATATATCCTTTGCCGGACACTATTAAACTTGGCCAGCCACTGCTGGAACACCAGATTTATGGTATTGCTATTTTGGCAACTGAATTTCACCACAGAAAATAATATATCCTTTGCCGGACACTATTAAACTTGTCCAGTCACTGCTGGGACACCAGATTTACGGTATTGCTATTTTGGCAATTGAATTTCACCCCAGAAAATAATATATCCTTTGCCGGACACTATTAAACTTGTCCAGCCACTGCTGGGACACCAGATTTACGGTATTGCTATTTTGGCAATTGAATTTCACCCCAGAAAATTATCTATCCTTTGCCGGACACTATTAAACTTGGCCAGCCACTGCTGGGACACCAGATTTACGGTATTGCTATTTTGGCAACTGAATTTTACCCCAGAAAATAATATATCCTTTGCTGGACACTATTAAACTTGTCCAGTCACAGCTGGAACACCAGATTTACGGTATTGCTATTTTGGCAACTGAATTTCACCCCAGAAAATAATCTATCCTTTGCCGGACACTATTAAACTTGTCCAGCCACTGCTGGGACACCAGATTTACGGTATTGCTATTTTGGCAATTGAATTTCACCCCAGAAAATTATCTATCCTTTGCCGGACACTATTAAACTTGGCCAGCCACTGCTGGGACACCAGATTTATGGTATTGCTATTTTGGCAATTGAATTTCACCCCAGAAAATTATCTATCCTTTGCCGGACACTATTAAACTTGGACCAGCCACTGCTGGGACACCAGATTTATGGTATTGCTATTTTGGCAATTGAATTTCACCCCAGAAAATAATATATCCTTTGCCGGACACTATTAAACTTGTCCAGCCACTGCTGGGACACCAGATTTATGGTATTGCTATTTTGGCAATTGAATTTCACCCCAGAAAATAATATATCCTTTGCCGGACACTATTAAACTTGTCCAGCCACTGCTGGGACACCAGATTTACGGTATTGCTATTTTGGCAACTGAATTTCACCCCAGAAAATAATATATCCTTTGCCGGACACTATTAAACTTGTCCAGCCACTGCTGGGACACCAGATTTACGGTATTGCTATTTTGGCAATTGAATTTCACCCCAGAAAATAATATATCCTTTGCCGGACACTATTAAACTTGTCCAGCCACTGCTGGAACACCAGATTTACGGTATTGCTATTTTGGCAATTGAATTTCACCCCAGAAAATAATATATCCTTTGCCGGACACTATTAAACTTGTCCAGTCACTGCTGGAACACCAGATTTACGGTATTGCTATTTTGGCAACTGAATTTCACCCCAGAAAATAATATATCCTTTGCCGGACACTATTAAACTTGTCCAGTCACAGCTGGAACACCAGATTTACGGTATTGCTATTTTGGCAATTGAATTTCACCCCAGAAAATAATATATCCTATGACGGACACTATGAAACTTGT
>JAKVIS010004971.1:0-12894 GCA_033119425.1 Bufotes viridis
AGAACAACAGGGGAAGACAGTAACAAACAAACAAACAAACAAACAATCTCCAGCAGAGATAGACTTATCCAGTCACGAGCAGAGAAGATGATCCCAACAACGACAGTCCACGCCAGACAAGAGCTCCACAGCAATACCGTCAAACGATCTCCTTCAAAGGTCAGAATAGCACTGGAAGTAAGGACTATATCTGGCAATGACTGCAAGTGAAACTGAAACTAATATAGTAGCTGGGAGTGGCAGACAGCACTCACCTGAGAAGAATGCCTACAAACTCCCAGTCAGGACAAAAAGGTTCACAAGGCAAAACCCGGATGACATACCCTGAACCACGGAGCAAACTCACAAACTATCGCGAGTAGCAAGTCGCTGCGACCTTCTCTTCACAGACCTATCTGGATCAGTCACAGTCGTGACACTGGGAGGAACAACAAGGTTCCTCTCCAGAGATCCTACCTCTGCCAATGTTACCGCCACCTGCTGGTGGACCAGGTAATTGCATGAACATAAACAGTTACATGAATAAATATGCACATTATTAGGAGGTGACATGAAGTACATTAGAGAACACACATTAGCACATAGGAAATGGTAGCAAGGTGCCAAAAAAAAGTGGTAATGGCACTCCGGGACATGACAGATGCAATACGTTTGCCAAACAGATATCATCCGTATTTTTGTGGATCCGTGTTTTGCGGACCGCAAAACCCATATGGTCTTGTGAATGTAGCCTTATTGTGGCATTATTGAGGAGTCTAAGGAGTTAAAGTTAAAACTCATGAAGCAGCCGCCGGAAGTAGAAGCACTGTGCGCAGTGAGCCGGCGGCTGCTTTATAAGTTACTATCACAGGGATCGCAAGTTAGTGAATGTACCGGAGCATTAGATTACATAGAAAGGGGGAATATAAATGTAATTTTAACTCCTAAGACTCCTGTGCCCACCAGGGGAGCATGGGAGGCAGAAGCACAGCGCCTGCACAGCCTGTCTCCCCTTTTCTAATAGGAGACGGATGGCCCTTAGCAGCGCTCATTTCAGAGAGTGCTGCTAAGGGCTATTTCAGCCCCAGTTTTCTACCAAAAATAAACGTTTGGGCTAAATACAGTCTATTGCAAAAATGTTACCTATCACTTGCCCTACACTTTACCAAAATAAATAAATGACAGTTATCCTTTAACTCCAGTCATCTGCAGTGCTAGACTCTGCCTCCTCTACTTGACTGACAGGGCCAGACATCAGAGGCGTCATGTCGCCTGGCCCTTTAACCGCTACAGGACCGCCGCACGCAGGATTGCGTCCTGGCGGCGGCCCTGTAGCTCTGATCGGACGCATCGGCGCGTCATCTCGCGAGACGCGAGATGACGCGAGGACGCGCCCGCACATGCGCAATGCGCGCCATCGGCGCGCTCGCATGTAGTTATACTACAGCCTGCCAGCGCCGATCGTGCGCTGGCAGGCTGTATATGGCAGAAAATCGCAGATCAGACGTTGTTCTGTGAACAGCGCCTGATCTGCTTGTTGCCTGCTTCTCTGGTGGTCCCTTTGCTTGGGACCACCAGAGAAAAATATCAAAGTGCACCAATCACCACACAACCCCCCCACCGCCCCCACCCACCCACCACCCCCTGTCACTGATTAACCCCTGATCTCCCATGTCACCCCCTGATCACCCCCTGTCACCCCCTGTCACTGATCACCCCCTGTAAGGCTCATTCAGATGTCCGCATGTGTTTTGCGGATCCACGGATCCGCAAATCCGCGGATCCGCAAAACACGGACACCAGCAATGTGCTTTCCGCATTTTGCGGATCCGCACATTGCCAGAACTATATAGAAAATGCTTTTTCTTGTCCGCAATTGCGGACAAGAATAGGACATGTTCTATACTTTTGCGATCTTCACTACGGATCCGCAATTACGGATCCGAGCGGGACAAAGTCTGTCCCCATAGAATTGAATGTATCCACATTTCTGTTCCGCAAAATTTTGCGGAACAGAATTGCGGACGCTTGAATGAGGCCTTAGGGTCCCTTAGCGATCGCAGCTTTATAGCTTTTCCCTCTTTTTTTGCACATTTTTTAGAGATTTTTTCATCCACATTGATCAATGTGAATGGAAAAATATGTGACGTTCATTTTTTTCTTTCAGCGCAGAGGCTGAACGGAAAAAAATTCTCATTACCCGTATGGTCAATATAAGGAGAATAGCAAAAACTCCTAATTCTGGCCATACGTGTAATGATTATGGAGACCCTAAAATGCCAGGGCAGTACAAAAACCTCACAAGTGACCCCATTTTAGAAAGAAGACACCCCAAGGTATTCTGTGAGGGGTATGGCGAGTTCATGCAAAATTTTATTTTTGTCACAAGTTAGTGGAATGTGAGACTGTAAAAAAAAAAAAAAAAAAATACCATTTCCGCTAACTTGTGCCAAATTTTTTTTTCTGTGAACTCGCCATGCCCCTCACGGAATACCTTGGGGTGTCTTCTTTCCACAATGGGGTCACATGTGGGGTATTTATACTGCCCTGGCATTTTAGGGGTCCTAAAGCGTGAAAATCCAAATGCGTAAAAATGTCCTGTGAAATCCTAAAGGTACTCATTGGTTTAGGGCCCTTTCGCATCTTGGCTGCAAAAGTGTCACTCATGTGGTATCGCCGTACTCAGGAGAAGTAGGGCAATGTGTTTTGGGGTGTATTTTATATATACCCATGCTGTGTGTGAGAAATATCTCTGTAAACGACAACTTTTTAAATTTTTTTATTCAAAGTTGTCAATTTACAGAGATATTTCTCTCACCCAGCATGGGTATATGTAAAAATACACCCCAAAACACATTGCCCTACTTCTCCTGAGTACGGCGATACCACATGAGTGACACTTTTTGCAGCCAAGATGCGCAAAGGGGCCCTAAAACCAATGAGTACCTTTTAGGAGGGCATTTTACGCATTTTCCTTCTCACGCTTTAGGGCCCCTAAAATGCCAGGGCAGTATAAATACCCCACATGTGACCCCATTTTGGAAAGAAGACACCTC
Organism: Bufotes viridis; assembly: GCA_033119425.1. NCBI lineage: Eukaryota > Metazoa > Chordata > Amphibia > Anura > Bufonidae > Bufotes > Bufotes viridis. The sequence continues at coordinate 3,036 of JAKVIS010004971.1, forward strand.
AAGGTATTCGCTGAGGGGCATAATGAGTCCATGAAAAATTAAACTTTTGTCAAAAAGTTAGCGGAAAGGGAGACTTTGTGAGAAAAACAATAAAAATCAATTTCCACTAACTTGTGCCAAAAAAATCTTCTATGAACTCGCCATGCCCCTCACGGATTACCTTGGGGTGTCTTCTTTCCAAAATGGGGTCACATGTGGGGTATTTATACTGCCCTGGCATTTTAGGGGCCCTAAAGCGTGAGAAGAAAAATGCGTAAAAATGCCCTCCTAAAGGTACTCATTGGAATTAGGGCCCCTTTGCTCATCTTGGCTGCAAAAAGTGTCACTCATGTGGTATCGCCGTACTCAGGAGAGTAGGGCATGTGTTTGGGGTGTATTTTTACATATACCCATACTGGGTGAGAGAAATATCTCTGTAAATTGACAACTTTGAATAAAAAAATTTAAAAAGTTGTCGTTTACAGCGATATTTCTCACACGCAGCATGGGTATATGTAAAAATACACCCTAAAACACATTGCCCTACTTCTCCTGAGTACGGCGATACCACATGTGTGACACTTTTTGCAGCCTAGGTGCGCAAAGGGCCCTAAAACCAATGAGTACCTTTAGGATTTCACAGGCCATTTTTATGCATTTGGATTCTCACACTTTAGGGGCCCCTAAAATGCCAGGTGAGTATAAATACCCCACATGTGACCCCATTTTGGAAAGAAGACACCCGTAGGTATTCTGTGAGGGGCATGGTGAGTCCACAGAATTTTTATTTTTGGCATAAGTCAGCGGAAATTGTTTTTTTGTTTTTTTAATTTTGTTTTTTACAAAGTCTCATATTCCACTAACTTGTGACAAAAATAAAATTTTACATGAACTCACCATACCCCTCACAGAATACCTTGGGGTGTCTTCTTTCCAAAATGGGGTCACATGTGGGGTATTTATACTGCCCTGGCATTTTAGGGGCCCCTAAAGCGTGAGAAGAAGTCTGGAATCCAAATGCGTAAAAATGCCCTGTGAAATTCTAAAGGTACTCATTAGTTTTAGGGCCCTTTGCACTCAGGCTGCAAAAGTGGCACACATGTGTATCGCCGTACTCAGGAGAGTAGGCACATGTTTTGGGGTGTATTTTTATATATACCCATACTTTGTGTGAAAAATATCTCTGTAAACGACAACTTTTAAAAAATTTTTATACAAAGTTGACAATTTACAGAGATATTTCTCTCACTCCAACATGGGTGTATGTAAAAATACACCCCAAAACACATTGCCCTACTTCTCCTGAGTACGGCGATACCACATGAGTGACACTTTTTGCAGCCTGGGTGCAAAGGGGCCCAAATTCCAACGAGTACCTTTAGGTTTTACATGGCGGCTCACAATTTAGCCCCGCCCAAAATGCCAGAACAGTAAACACACCCCACAAATGACCCCATTTCGGAAAGTAGACACCCCAAGGTATTCACTGAGGGGCATAGTGAGTCCGTCTGAGATTTTTTTTTTTGCCAGAAGTTATCAGAAATTGAAACTTTTTTTTTTTTTTTTTCTCAGAAAGTGTCATTTTCCGCTAACTTGTGAAAAAATGAAATGATACATGAACTCACCAAGCCCCTCCGCGAATACTTTGGGGTGTCTTCTTTCTAAAATGGTGTAATTTGGGGGTATTTATACTTTCCTGACATTCTAGCACCTGAAGAAACATGACAGGCGCTCAGAAAGTCAGAGCTGCTTCAAAATGCCGAAATTCACTTTTTGCACCATAGTTTGTAAACGCTATAACTTTTACCCAAACCAATAAATATACACTTATTGGATTTTTTTTTATCAAAGACATGTAGAACAATAAATTTAGAGAAAAATTTATATAGAAATGTAGTTTTTTTTGAAAAATTTTACAACAGAAAGTGAAAAATGTCATTTTTTTGCAAAAATTTCGGTAATTTTTGATTAATAGCAAAAAAAGTAAAAATGTCAGCAGCAATGAAATACCACCAAATGAAAGCTCTATTAGTGAGAAGAAAAGGAGGTAAAATTCATTTGGGTGGTAAGTTGCATGACGGAGCAATAAACGGTGAAAGTAGTGTAGTGCGGAATTGTAAAAAGTGGCCTGGTCATTAAGGGTGTTTAAGCTAGGGGGGCTGAAGTGGTTAATCCTGTGCATCCATCGTGCAGCCCACCCTTGGTGGATGTGCAGTAGATTTCATTGTCCGACCCCTGCCACATAGAAGACTACTGCACATGTGCCGAGAGTGCAATGTACGCTGCTAGCATGGGATTACAGTGCCAGGTAAGGTGACGCTTCTGATGCCTGGCCATTTACCATTAGGATTAACCCAGTATGGCCACTGCTGTACATTTAGCTGTGGGATGTGATAACAAATGTTTATCAAGGACAGAACACACAGACCAGGTAAGATTTTTAATTGAGTTTTATTTATTTATTTTTTGCATTTTTCTGAAAGATAATATGGTGCTATTAGGCAAAATGAAGATGTTTTTGATCTTTGTATGGTTCAAAATCACCCAATCTATTAATGACCATACAGCATACTTGTCAACTGTCCCGAATTTGCCAGGACTGTCCCTGACTTTCAGAGACAGTCCCATCAGCCTGCACTGTCCCGGGCCGAAAATAAGGTTAAACAAAACCTTGCCCATAAATTGGCACTTCCGGATGGTTTGAGAGCATGCCTGAGGGTGAGGTTTATATGCACCAATTTTACTAACTGAAATGTTGGTAGGTACTATACAGACATAACTATTCCAGACAGAAATGACAGATATTATTGCAGATTTAGCATAAAGATGACTCCTCTGAGAACAGTGATGCGGCCTGAGAAGCCGCGCTGCCGGATTTTTTATTAACTGCCATGCCCCCTTTTCAAATTCCTGCCCTCATTTAAGGAAGTTCCGCCCCTTTTACGCGATGCTGCACTTAGGGTTGCCACTAGTGATGAGCGAAGCGAGCTTTGGATGCTACGTCCAAAGTCGCTTTGTTCAAAACTTCGGTTTGATACTGTACGGAGATCCATCTCTGTACAGTATCGCCACTATCTCCGATGATTAACCTAATGTCATTCTATGTATTTATTTCCAGGTCCTACACATTGTGTATTCATATTTCTTATTAACTGTTCAAGGGTAATGTGCCTGGTTCACCAGCAGATGGCGGCATATATGGCAGAGCTATCTGGAATGTAACCTTCTTTCCATTCTATTCTCTCCCCTAGGGAGGAGTTTAGCTAGTGAGAAGTGAGTACAGAGTACCCCCTGCTAGGGGAAGGCTATGTTAAAGCCAGCCAGAGCACCTTTAGCTCTGCCGGAAATTAACCGCCTGCCGACCGCCTAACGCAGAGCTGCGTCCAGGCGGCAGGCTTGTTCCTCCTTGACGCGGCTCGGCAGTTGTACTGCAGCCTGCCATCAAAGCATCAAAGAGGTATATCAGACGCTGTTTTGTTAACAGCGTCTGATATACCTGCTACCTGGTCCTCTGGTGGTCCCATTTACTGGGATCGACCACCAGAGGACCAGGTAGCTATGTAAAGTAGAACCAAGCACCACACTACCCCCACTCCCCCCCTGTCACTTATTAACCCCTTGTTAACCCCTGATCACCCCATATAGACTCCCTGATCACCCCCCTGTCACTGATCACCCCCCTGTAAGGCTCCATTCACATGTCCATATGTGTTTTGCAGATACCTTGGGGTGACTTCTTTCCAAAATAGGGTCACATGTGGGGTATTTATACTGCCCTGGCATTTTAGGGGTCCTAAAGCGTGAGAATCCAAATGCGTAAAAATGCCCTGTGAAATCCTAAAGGTACTCATGGGAATTTGCGCCCCTTTGCGCACCCAGGCTGCAAAAAAGTGTCACTCATGTGGTATCGCCGTACTCAGGAGAAGTAGGGCAATGAGTTTTGGGGTGTATTTTTACATATACCCATGTTGGGTGAGAGAAATATCTCTGTAAATTGACAACTTTGTATACATTTTTTTTAAAAGTTGTCGTTTGCAGCGATATTTCTCACACAAAGTATGGGTATATATTTTTATACACCCCAAAACACATTGCCCTACTTCTCCTGAGTATGGCGATACCACATGAGTGACACTTTTTTGCAGCCAAGATGCGCAAAGGGGCCCTAATTCCAATGAGTACCTTTAGGATTTCACAGGGCATTTTTAGGCATTTGGATTCTCACTTTAGGACCCCTAAAATGCCAGGGCAGTATAAATACCCCACATGTGACCCCATTTTGGAAAGAAGACACCCCAAGGTATTCCGTGAGGGGCATGGCGAGTTCACAGAAAAAAAAAAAAATTGGCACAAGTTAGCGGAAATTGTTTAAAATTTCTTTTTATTGACACAAAAGGATAAATGCAATCAAAATATTGTATACCAAATAAACATATAGAAAAGAGATATCTTATCAATACCGTTAACATGTATACCGTAGGTACATAATGTATAGATCTCTTATTAAAAAGACATCTTATTACTACTGTTAACACGCATAACATAAATGGTATATAGATATCTTCTAATTGCCGTCAGTACCCGAAAAAACAAACGGAACTAATAATCTCCCCGTTTAAAGGTAATATATCTAATACATCTAGAACCTTCAGGGCGTGCCCTCAATACAGGCAAATGGAATTATCCATAAGCTTCCGGTACCCACATTAGTACTGTTTGACATAGTTCGACAAAAAACAAAAAAAAAAAAAAAGTTACGGAATACCTTGGGGTGTCTTCTTTCTAAAATGGGGTCACATGTGAGGTGTTTGTACTGCTCTGGCATTTGAGGGTCTCCGCAATCATTACACGTATGGCCAGCATTAGGAGTTTCTGCGATTCTCCTTATATTGAGCATACGGGTAATGAGATTTTTTTTTTTCCGTTCAGCCTCTGGGCTAAAAAAAAATAAATGAACGCCACAGATTCCTTCATTCGCATCGATCAATGTGGATGAAAAAATCTCTGCCAAAATCAGTGACTGCGGTGCGGTGGGCTGGGCGCTAACTACCTAACAAGTAGCTAACTAACTGGCGGTGATAAGGGACCCTTATGCCCCATTCACACGTCCGCAATTCTGTTTGCAGAATGGAATTGCGGACCCATTCATTTCTATGGGGACAGACTTTGTCCCGCTCGGATCCGGAATTGCGGATCCGCACTTCCGGGTCGGCACTTCCGGGTCGGACAAGAAAAGGCATTTTCTATATAGTTCTGGCAAGGTGCGGATCTGCAAAATGCGGAAAGCACTTTAGACTGAAGTGGTTTAGAGACGGCTCCACTGATCTGTGCTTGGACTATGGTGCTCAATACTCAGATGGTGTAAGCTTCCAAAGCACCACAAATATAAAAGTGAAAAAATAAGATCAGAGTATGGCACTCAACTTATCTGGGAATATGCAGGCAATAGATATTTTTCAAATAATTGTAGCATTTATTAAAACACATAATAAAACAGATATTACAAAGATGAATAAAAAATACAAATTAAAAAATAGAGTGAGTTCATGAAGAATCCATTAGCTCGATTGTACTAAAGAAACATAGTCTGTACAAACTTGGCTATAGAACCACTCCAGATAGTTAAAACACTGGGAGATATAAGATGTGTCCGTACTTGATTGGACCGATTCTCCGTTGGTGTATTATATCAAATATTTACTGAGTAGGTGGTGGCGTCCCACCACAAATCTTACCTCCGTGAATTGGTCAGTGTCAGTGCAGCGTACTCAAGTTAGGGTTAATAGTGTTCTTGGGTGTGGTAGTGCAATGGTGACCACTAACCTGAGACAGGCTGACTCTCTGGCAGGTAGTTGTAGATAGAGTTCGTGACGCCAGTGCCAATTAACGGTGGCACACCGTTTGCTGATAGTAGGAATAAATGAGGAACCACTTTATGATAAAACAGAACTTTAACTTTACTGTAGTACTTGTTGGTTATCATACACGGACATAGATGGAAGCGCAGTTCCTTTGAAGACGGTTGGTTTCAGTTACTTACAGGTTACAGTACATACGGCAGTCTCTGACATAGCAAGGTGATCACAGAGGGTTAACACACAGGACTCTCACAGTACAGGCGGCTTGCACTCTCTACCTGTCTGATCCTGGAAATGTAGACACTTTCTTCCAAGGCCCCAATGCCCTCAATCTGGCGTATATCCTTGGGATTAGATTAAGTACCTCCTCTGGTATATAGTACCTCTTGCTTTCTCTGTTGCTGCTCTGCCTTCCCTCAGCTCCTCAGGCTGGTGACCAGAAATGCTCCTGCTGGAATTCTTCTCCTGTTTGCAGCTCGACTAAGGAGGCAACTCATCTCCACTAGTCCTAGGGTCTGGACTGCTCCTCCCAGGGAATGAATCTTCCTAGGCTGGACCCTCTCAGGCTATAGGGCCTGGGCTGACTTAAACAGGCGCAGGGCCTGAACTCTGGACACCTTCACAGGCTCATGGCCTGGGCTTAACCTTGCAGGCACAAGGCCTGGGCTTCAACTGCTACAGGCTCAGGGCCTGAGCTTAGACTGCTTGTCCCTTCCCTGACTGGGCCTTATATAAACTAGGGCTCCCTAGCTCCCTCTAGTGACTAGAGCTGGAATTGAAATCCCTAGCAGGCCTGTACATGCAATACTCACAGTAACAGGGAAGTGCATAGCATTACATTACATCTGAAGATTATTTATACCAACCTCCCCATAAATAAAGGGGAAACGACAGCACACCAGTGACCCTTCTGTAGTGACGGGCATTACAGCTCCCGTACACTACATACCCCGCTGCTTTAAGATGAGTACGACCTCGTACTCCAGCAGGGCCCGCCCAACTGGAATTTACACCTGAAATAGAAAAAGGCACATGCAGGCATACATATTCATATATATCAGCATCATCTGCATAGATATTCATATCAGGTCCAGCTGGCAAAGGTGAAGTGCGGTGACAAGGGGCGTCGTTCTCTTCTCTCAGGATAGTGAATGGAACTGGGGCGCTGACCTGGCACAGCGGATGTTAATGAACCAGGATAGTCCATGACATTATATAAGTCCATAATAAAATATTTATAAATTTAGGCTCACACTCAGGAGTCCATGGAAATAAAGATCACAGAGGCTCGCACATGGGGAGTCCATCTCTGGGCACATTGACTTGAATATAAAACCTGCAACAAATACGGTCAGCAATACACATACTATTGACATCACAGGACTCTGACAATACCAGGGCCATGTTATCCTGGCAAGTCCTGCGTACCCTAAAAGTGCTGACATAAAATTCCCTTTCAACCTGAAATGGGGGTTAAAAGGGAAAAGGTGCAAATAAAAGCACAACTTGGATTTTGACTGTTTTTTCTTCAAAGCAGGCAGGGTGTCCCGGAACAGAAAGAGGCAGGCTGGGAGCAGTGGTTCCACAGTGGCAACTTATCTTCACAAAAATGCCACCGGCCGTGGGGAACTGGCAGCAAGCTCCACCAGCCTGTCAACAATATGGGACAGCTCCTGCAACACATCCTGGCACTCCTGTGAGATGAAGCATGGCCTAGCAGGCCTGCTCACAGGTAAGTGTCATACTCTTCTGGCTCACTATCTGAGGAGGAAGCAGGCGGCTTCTAATTGCGGCTTACCCTCGAACGGGTCCTCCTGGATTGACTTCGCCAGCTCTTCAAACCGCTTCTTCCGGGCGGTAGTCTTGTGCGCAACCGCAGCCTGCAGCTCCGCCATCAGTGTCGGCCATTGCGGGTGCCGATGACAGGTTACATCTCGGTCCGTGAGTCTTCTTCCGGTCCGGTGGTCCAGGCTGGAGGGTCCCAGGTCTCCGGTGCAGGGGAGTCTGGTGGTGTGGCGCCCACTCTCCTATGGGCTCTGGCTCGGGCATGCGTGCGTCCGGCGCCGCCATCTTCTCACCAGCCTCTTCTTTCAGCTCAAACACAGGCTCCTCCCCGGGCTGGGCAGATCTCTCTCAATTCAGGCCCGCCCCTAGGTATAACGCAATAGGGTAGGCGGCCACATTATAATCCACAAAGATGGGCGGAATCCCAGGGCAGTTTTCTCCTCCCTCCTGGAGGGTTTTGGCGCCAAATATTCGCGCCACTGAGGACAGTGATGGCGCAGGAAGAAATCCAATGGCGCCGGCGGCCATCTTGGGCGCCATGATGCGGCTATTCACTGACAGCAAGCCGCGGTAGTAAAACAGCATAAAAGTCCACAAAAATGCACCCTGATGTGGCGATTTTCTTCCTCTAAATAGTGCAACACTGCACAGCACTTTTTGGAGGTTTTAAGCACACTTTTCTGTACGTTTTAAGTCCACAAAGTCCACTTTCAATAAACAGGCAATTTGTCACTTTGGTCACAGGGCAAAATGTATAAGGCACAAAGTTCACGCTTCTTGCACTAACAAGCGTGCGAATCCTGTTCGTGACGCCAAAAGAGAGGTGCAGCGTACTCAAGTTAGGTTAATAGTGTTCTTGGGTGTGGTAGTGCAATGGTGACCACTAACCTGAGACAGGCTGACTCTCTGGCAGGTAGTTGTAGATAGAGTTCGTGACGCCAGTGCCAATTAACGGTGGCACACCGTTTGCTGATAGTAGGAATAAATGAGGAACCACTTTATGATAAAACAGAACTTTAACTTTACTGTAGTACTTGTTGGTTATCATACACGGACATAGATGGAAGCGCAGTTCCTTTGAAGACGGTTGGTTTCAGTAACTTACAGGTTACAGTACATACGGCAGTCTCTGACATAGCAAGGTGATCACAGAGGGTTAACACACAGGACTCTCACAGTACAGGCGGCTTGCACTCTCTACCTGTCTGATCCTGGAAATGTAGACACTTTCTTCCAAGGCCCCAATGCCCTAAATCTGGCGTATATCCTTGGGATTAGATTAAGTACCTCCTCTGGTATATAGTACCTCTTGCTTTCTCTGTTGCTGCTCTGCCTTCCCTCAGCTCCTCAGGCTGGTGACCAGAAACGCTCCTGCTGGAATTCTTCTCCTGTTTGCAGCTCGACTAAGGAGGCAACTCATCTCCACTAGTCCTAGGGTCTGGACTGCTCCTCCCAGGGAATGAATCTTCCTAGGCTGGACCCTCTCAGGCTATAGGGCCTGGGCTGACTTAAACAGGCGCAGGGCCTGAACTCTGGACACCTTCACAGGCTCATGGCCTGGGCTTAACCTTGCAGGCACAAGGCCTGGGCTTCAACTGCTACAGGCTCAGGGCCTGAGCTTAGACTGCTTGTGCCTTCCCTGACTGGGCCTTATATAACCTAGGGCTCCCTAGCTCCCTCTAGTGACTAGAGCTGGAATGAAATCCCTAGCAGGCCTGTACATGCAATACTCACAGTAACAGGGAAGTATACAGCATTACATTATATCTGAAGATTATTTATACCAACCTCCCCATAAATAAAGGGGAAACGACAGCACACCAGTGACCCTTCTGTAGTGACGGGCATTACAGCTCCCGTACACTACATCAGTACCAGTAGTCACTTTCTTTGCGAAACAGTCGACTCAAATAGACAGTTATTTGGAGGCGATTCAGCATGGGCTTTCTTTGCGGAAAAGTCAACTCAAATCGACGATTGTTTGGAGGCAATTCGGCATGGACACTTAACTTTAAAACAGCGACCTTTCCCGGGCATCGATTTATAAGAGACCACTTAGTTTGTAGTATCAAGCGGTATACTCTGCCATAAATGGCGACAAACCTTTCATTCGCCCGGAGGTCTGTTTGTCCTTTTAGACTCCAGAAATGCGTATTTCTCCACTTCTAATAGCAGCGCTGCAAGGAGGTTCTGAGTAAGTGTAGTCACCAAACGCGTTTCGAGGTCTCAGTAATGCT
>JAKVIS010004972.1:0-12752 GCA_033119425.1 Bufotes viridis
ACTATTACTTCTAGCCTGATGATAGCTGTGCTGCTTCTACCCACATTCTGACTCTGGGTCATTTGTTAGAAAACCCAACATTTTTGGGCCTTACAAATAATATTTGTGCACTACTCTATTGGTGCAGTAATCACATATATGCTGGTTTTAATAATTTTAACACCCACCAATAAAAAAAAATTAGCTGGAACAGGGTGGAGAATGGAAACAGATTTATCACTCACGAATAGTGATGTCGAACATAAAATTTTCAGTTCGCGAGACGAGCGAGCTTGAACTTCGCAAATGTTCGCGAACAGGCGAACCAGGCGAACCGCAATAGACTTCAATAGACAGGCGAATTTTAAAAACCAAAGGGACTTTTTCTGGCCACAATAGTGATGGAAAAGTTGTTTCAAGGTGACTAACACCTGGACTGTGGCATGCCGGAGGGGGATCCATGGCAAAACTCCCATGGAAAATTGCGTAGTGGACGCAGAGTCGGGTTTTAATCCATAAAGGGCATAAATCAACTAACATTCCTAAATTGTTTGGAATAACATGCTTTAAAACATCCAGTGTGTGTATACGATCAGGTATGATGTTGTATCGATCAGGTAGTGTAAGGGTTACGCCCGCTTCACAGACATTGACAGACCAAACTCCCTTTTAATCACGCAAACAACCGCAAACAGTCCATTTGCACAACCGCAAACTCCCCATTTGCACAAGGTTGGATACCAAGCTAGCCATGTCCGGTGATGTCATTGAAGGTTTCTTCCTCCACCCAGCCACGTACAACACCAAGGGTCCCCGAAGGTGAATTGAATTGATTTTTCGAACGGGAGATGGTTAAAAAATGCTGGCTCCCTCCCCTTTGTTTTAATCCACGGTCACTGCGTCTGCGCCGTGCAATTTACTGTCACACCCGATATGAGTGGTATTTTCTGTAGTACTATTCTCATCAGTTTAATCCCTGTTACGTCCCCAATCTGGGGTCCATCTATTGAATTGATTTTTCGAACGGGAGATGGTTAAAAAAACGCTGGCTCCCTCCCTTTTGTTTTAATCCACGGTCACTGCGTCTGCACCGTGCAATTTACTGTCACACCGATATGAGTGGTGTCTTAACTAGTACTATTCCTATCAGTTTAATCCCTGTTACGTCCCATATCAGGGATTGCCTTTTTGTGAAAAAAAATGTAGGCGGGTACCTTCGACTGCCTTTACAGTGACAGACCAAACTCTCATACACCAAACTGAATTGATTTTAGGAACCAGGAGATGGAAAAAGCAGCTTGGTCGGTCCTCTTACTCCCAAATTGGGGCACTGCGCCTGCACAGAGCAATGTGCAGTGACACCCTATATGAGTGGTGTCTTAACTAGTACTATTCCTATCAGTTTTAATCCCTGTTACGTACCCTATCCGGACTAAAGTGTAAAAATTAAATGCCTTATTTATCGGCAAGCTACTGTGCCATCCGGTATGAGTGGTGGTGGGCACTGGCAGTGGGCACACTACAGTCTGTGGAAGTCGGCCTGACACACACTGGCAGCAGGCAAGCAACTGAAATTAGACTAAAGTGTAAAAATTAAATGCCTGTGCCACCCGGTATGAGTGGTGGTGGGCACTGGCAGTGGGCACACTACAGTCTGTGGAAGTCGGCCTGACACACACTGGCAGCAGGCAAGCAACTGAAATTAGACTAAAGTGTAAAAATTAAATGCCTGTGCCACCCGGTATGAGTGGTGGTGGGCACTGGCAGTGGGCACACTACAGTCTGTGGAAGTCGGCCTGACACACACTGGCAGCAGGCAAGCAACTGAAATTAGACTAAAGTGTAAAAATGAAATGCCTGTGCCACCCGGTATGAGTGGTGGTGGGCACTGGCAGTGGGCACACTACAGTCTGTGGAAGTCGGCCTGACACACACTGGCAGCAGGCAAGCAACTGAAATTAGACTAAAGTGTAAAAATGAAATGCCTGTGCCACCCGGTATGAGTGGTGGTGGGCACTGGCAGTGGGCACACTACAGTCAGTGGAAGTTAGCCTGACACACACTGGCAGGCAACTAACCTTAGATTAAAGGGTAAAAATTAAATGCCTTTGTTTGATGCAAAGTCCTGTGCCACACGGTGTGAGTGGTGGGCACTGGCAGTGGGCACACTACAGTCTGTGGGCCTGCAGCTCCTCACACACGGGCAGGCCAGGCAACTGCAACTATATATATGGAGAAAAAAAAAAGCAGACTAATGTAGCAGCCTAAAAGGGCTTTTTGGGGTGCTATCAGGACGCTGTCCTTACAGCAGAGATCTGATGAGTCTTTCAGGACTGGAGTGGACACTGAATACACTAGCCTAGCTATCAATTTCCCTATTAAATCAGCAGCAACTACACTCTCCCTCCTCTCACTAAGACTGCAGCTTCAGAATGAATCTAAAATGGATGCTGTGCAGGAGGTGGGAGGGTCTGGGAGGAGGGTATGCTGCTGATTGGCTGGAATGTGTCTGCTGACTGTGAGTACAGGGTCAAAGTTTGCTCAATGATGATGTATAGGGGCGGACCGAACATCGCATATGTTCGCCTGCCGAGGCGAGCGCAAACAAGCTATGTTCGCCGGGAACTGTTCGCCGGCGAATAGTTCGGGCCATCTCTACTCACAGATACTTTTGTTCGCTATCACCGTGTATGGCTGCAGTGCATCATGTATATGCTGGTATTAACTTCAGCAACCCCAAAATTAGTTGGAACCCGCGTGGAAACAGAAATAAATGGAAGCGGTTTAGGCCTAAACTCACAGATAATTTTGTGCACCACCCTGTATATTGCTGTAGAAAGTACCTATTGCTGGCTTGAATAAATTCAATAACCCCAAAAAAACGATTGGAAATGTGTGTAGACAGAAATAAAAGGTATTAAGGCCTACGTTGCTTATTGCACAAGAGAATAGAGGAATTTCTAAAAAATTGGATTCGGTCGGTTTTGTCAAATTTTCCAAAAGCATTTGATTCGATCCGAACCCCATTTTGTGGTGAATGGCGTTAAAAAACAGCTGTTTCCTGGCTGTGAGAGAGCCACTGTATAATGGTGCAGAACATGCAAATAACACGCGTGGCTCTTAGAATTACTGCACACTTCATGGGACAAAAGTGACCAAATATTTCAAGAGTCAACTCAGCCTCACAGGTCAATGTTGGCTCCAGGTATAAAGAGGCTGTGCAGAGGCCCAAGATCCTACTATAAGCGTGAAGAGTGCACTCCTTTGCACTTTTCGTCAACTAATTTCACATAGATGTCACCACAGAACCTGTTCTATTAGACGCTTATACAAGTAGAGACCCCCACGACAGAGTGGGGGGCTCAGCTGGCTGGATTTGTGTTGACGTCACTGATTATTTTGCACTTCCTCTGATCCGTCAGAACAATAACCCCCAAAAAACGGATCCATGAGTATTGCTAAAGCCAAAAGCTTCAAAAAAAAAGCTGGATCCAAAGCAGAGATGACACATGAATGGCCATATCTTTCATGTCCTGCCTGAGATCTTTTAAATTCCCTGCTAAGCGCGGGAGGCCAGGGAAGCTGCGCAGTGTATCTTTGAAAAATGATTTAGTAAGAGGCACCGCTGCTATCATGCTCTTCATCATCATATATGGTTGCGCGCCCACCTCGTCTTCTTCTCCATCTGAAGTGCGTTCAGAGCAGCGGCAGTGCCATCTTGTCTGAGCATGCTGGTGACTTGGAATAAGGAGTCTGTCTAGATCAGTTTAATTCCGTTTAGGTTTGGGGGTTCTCAGAGGGTCCCTAGATATACCAATCTTGCCCATCTTCAAGTCCAGCTGAAGGCTTATAAGTGCTAGAGTGCTCGGGTTAGTGAGAGGAGCTTTGCTCTAGCCCTCACGTCTTGCTCGATGGAGCTCACCCTATATTTGCATAATTTTTAGTATATTTTTTTATAAAATTCATTTTTGTAGTGGTTTTGCATAAAAATTCTTCTGCGGTCTTCATGTGTTCCAGATACAGTGCCGACTGCTCAGAATAAAATCTGCCACATTAGCTTTCCCTTTTCATATGTTTTGTCTCTAAACAATTATTTAAGACATTTTACAGCTACAGTAAGTAAAAATAAAATTAATTGAAAAAAGTCATCAACAAAGATTCTTCAGAAGACTGAGCAAAAGGTCTACAGAGAGCAGTCACAGTTCACTCTAAGTGGGACCGGGCAGCCTGCATTGTATGTAAATGCAGTGGTGATGAAAAAAACTCTGTAATATAGCTCTTTACATGAAAATGTCTCTTTCTCCTGCTAACCATTCACTGCTACATCTTCAGATATGAAAGATGGATTACCCACTCAGTGAGAAATAAAGATTACAGCTTCTGCCCCACAGAAGCCTATGGGAAGGAAGGGAGAAGAGAGAAAGACAGAGTAGCGGTAAAGAGAGAGCTAAGAGGAGACACAGACACACTACTGCAGCATCATAGTATGTGTTTACTATCTCACCCCAGTGCTGGATTTACATTAACACTGCTTATTACTGTTGTATATTGTCCTCTATGCTGCTTCTGCTTCCATGTATGTCATAGTTATGCCACATTCACAGGACTATGTTCAATCATCCATTGGCACAGCAAAATGATATCTGAAAAAACAAAACAAAAGATGGATGTGCATTCCATTTTTCTCCCCACTTCTATAACTAACTGAACAGAATATTCTCTTCCACATCAACAGACCGCAATTCTCATATTTGGCACATGGATCCAAAATGTAAGTTATGTGGACGTAATAATAATAAAAAATTGCATAAATAAGCTCCAATTGAGCTTCAATGTGCGCCTCCATTTTTTTAATAGACAGGATGCAGAAGAAAAACGGTTGTCTCGAATAAGCCCATAGACATATGGAGCAGGATATTCTTATCTGTGCTATATTGGAGGCATCATTGCAACTAATTTCCTAGCTGAGATTAAGGAAAAACTGACAATTAGAGAGAGAGCTTAATGGAAGACTGCTTATACAAGTCATATTATAGCCAGATCTAGTGTTATAGATATACACAAGCTCACCTGGAACAAAAATGTCTTTTAACTGTAGCATTAGTGGGACATTCACTGTGTTCATATGCCAAGCTCGTGGCCTCTGATCCCAAAGCTTAGTTATTGCATTTAAAGGAGTTTTCCAGTAATTAAATATTAATGTGCTATATTCAGGCTAGACCATCTAAATCTAATCATTGAGGTCCAATACTCACTCCTCCGCCATTCAGCTGTTCTGCGTTAGCTGCAGTAGGTATAGTAGCTCTGGTATAGGAAGTCGGAGCCGGGCTACTAGAGTTACTGCAGAACATTTTGATCAGCAGGGGTGCGGGGTGACAGACCTCGGACGATCAGCTATTAATGCCCTTATCCTGAGGATAGGCAATCAACATTAGGCCACCTGCACACATTGGGGAATACCTGCAGTTTTTTTGCCATGCCGTCCAGAAAAACGACATCATATTACAGTACCAGCAAATTATATGAGATTACACAAATCTCATGCGCACTTTTTCAGCAGATTCTTCCTGTGCGGAATTTAACCTATATTGCGGATTTTAGAATGTGCAGCATGTCAGTTATGTTTGCGGTTTTAGCTGCAGATTTCACTCTGTTCAATGAAAGGGTAAGTTCTGTGGCAAAACCACATCAAATCTGCACCAAAAAACACTGTTAGACATTGCAGATTTTGGTGGAAATATGCTGCAGAAATACACAATAATCGGCATGGAAATTCATGCAGATCTTAGGTGCGTTCACCTGCACTTGTTTGGAAAATCCTTTTACAACTATTCTTTTCTTTAGAGATGAGCGAATTTAGTCCCATGAAGTGGAATTCGATCCGAATTTCAGGAATTATTCGATTCGCCTAGAAGCCGAATTTCCTTGTGTTTCGTGTCAGCGAATCAATTAATCCTGAAATTCAAACTTACCTCCTCCATTTGCACTCCAAGGCCTCCCACCCTCCATCTTGCTTGAAGATCTCAGCCGAAATTTCACGCCACATGTGATTTTGGCCGAGATCTTTAAGCAAGATGGTGGCGGGAGGCTTGTTCAGCATTGCTGAAGATTCCTCAGGGACATTTACTGTGCATCTAAATATATTAACCTAGAGTCTGTAATATCACTAAATGTATTAATAATGACTGCTAGGTTAACCAATAAGTCCAAATAAGATGATCTAAGAATGCACACAATTCTTAATCACTAATAACCATTCCTCATTGTAGCTAAGCATTTTATAAATATATATAAATATATATAAAGGAAATTGGAGGCACTAGACTATTTGGCACCAGATGAACACAAATCAAATTGATTAAAAGAGGTGATTTATTTCTAATACATAGTACATAAAGGTAAGTGAAACAAAGCAGGGCCGTAGATAATTTTTTTCCTGGGGGGGTGTTTCAGCTTTCTCAAATTATAAGACTTTATCTAGCAGACACACCAGGGTTTGGAAAAAATATACCAGCCATATAATTCCTAAACCAATCCTTTACCTTGAGCAATACTGATTTAGTTGTTTGACACCATATGTGCAGCATGTGTGACTGTGGACTCAGTCTGGAGTGACAGTCTATGGCACGCTTGACACCATCACATGCTAGCTTACTCCTTGTAATTTCCATAAGAAATTGCATTTCTTTATTGTTGAAAAGACTAGAGTGTGAGAGACTAGAAAAATACATCAAACCATGCAGCCTGCATAATAAGTGATGTGGACCAGCATGGTGGTGGCCAGTTCCCTCAATTCATAAGAGTCTGGGGCTGGACTAAATATATGAATTAACACTGTCTATAGCCTGGGTGTGGGGGTGGGCTTTAATTCTTCTTTGATTTTCTTTTTTAACTATTACTTTTACTTACACTAGTGCTCCAGAGTCTCTTTCTGTCTCTCTCTCTCAAACTACTTCCTTTCTTTCTTCTCTCTCTCTCTTCTAATCTTATGAGATGTCCAGGCTCTGTGCTCTGTCAGCCAGCCCAGGAGGTAGCAGGCACTCGCAGGAGGAAGCTGGACGGGGTCCAGACATATGACAGGCGGAGGCGGAGCCTGAAGGCCGCTGCTCATGCCATGTGATCATCAGCGTCATCCCTGCCTGGCTGCCCTGTGTGTGTCTGTGAGTTACTCGTGCTGCCGTACCTGCCCCCTGCGCTGCCCGCCCTGCATGCAGCCTCCATCACCCTTTCTGTGTGCTGCACTGCCGGCGCCGCTATTGCAGGCAGCGGCACGCCGGGCCGTTCTCTGGCAGGTTAAGAGGACAGACACTCGGGGGAGAAATTAAAAGATGAATTGCCAGTAAACACATTGATAGAATATCCAGCGGAGAGAAATATTCTAGAAATAAGATATAGTCTCTGGTATGTACGTCAGAAAGAATGAATGAAATCCAAATTGGGTAAGTAAAATAATGTTTGGAACCGGTTGTTTTGGTCTATTATATATCTGTTATCCAAGAACAGAAAAAGCTAAATATACAGTATATACTGTATGCATGCACAGTTGATACAAGATGTTAATACTTTGTTATATTTCACTTTGTGATATCCACACAGGATTAGCGCAGAATTAGCAGTGAGTGTTGCAATTGTTGTGATTGTTTTGGTCTATTATATATCTGTTATTCCAGAACAGAAAAGGCTGAATATATATATATATATATATATATATATATACATTCACAGCTGCACAGTTGATACAAGATGTTAGTACTTTGTTATATTCGACTTGGTGATATATCCACACAGGATTAACACAGAATTAGCAGTGATTGTTGCGACGTTCTTATACTTCGTGAGAAATATTGGTTCCTTGTTATATCTCATTGAATAATGTACATATTATATCGGAAGTGATTCAGTCATCTGCTGTGCCTTCCTCTGCATGCTTATGCAGATCTTTCCCTCCTTTCAGTCTCTCCATCTGTAGATGGCGCACTGCTCTTAGGGATTATTCTGCCGATTCCGCAACCTGCTATCTGTGCCGGTCAGGTTCCAGAGCGTGTCTCTCGTGGCGTCCTACGTGAACGGGAAGCAAGCTCCTTTTGAGTATGCAAGAGAGACTGAAAGGAGGGGAAGATCCGCAGAAGCAATCAGAGGACAGCAGATGACTGAATAGCTTCTTTTAAGTCTCTCAAGCCTTGCCCGACACTGAATTAAAGCAGGATCTATCACGAGACTCGGTCCGATCACGTGGGTCTACACGCAACTACGTGTCACATCGTGCGATACACCAACATCGGATGGAAGGTCCTGCTGAACACAGCCGACCAGTCATACCAAGCTTTGCAACGTCTTCAGGACTGGTAAAAGTACTGCGATTATCACTTCCAATATAATATGTAAGTTATTCAGTGAGATATAACAAGGAACTAATATTTCTCAAGTAGTATAAGAACATCGCAACAATCACTGCTAATTCTGTGTTAACCTGTGTGGATATCACCAAGTCCAAATATAACAAAGTACTAACATCTTTAGTATCAACTGTGCGGCTATGCATGCATGCATACGGTATATACTGTATATTCAGCTTTTTCTGTTCTTGGATAACAGATATATAATAGACCAAAACAACCATTTCCAACATTATTATACTTACCCAATTTGGATTTAATTCATTCTTTCTGATGCACTGTATATACCAGAGACTATATCTTATTTCTAGAATATTTCTCTCCGCTGGATATTCTATCACATTCTATGTTTCTATAACAGAGGGTTGTAGTCAATGGAGTATATTCAGACCATGGTATTGTTACCAGTGGGGTACCTCAGGGATCTGTTCTGGGACCCATATTGTTTAATATCTTTATCAGCGAAATTGCAGAAGGCCTCAATGGTAAGGTGTGTCTTTTGCTGATGACACAAAGATTTGTAACAGGGTTGATGTTCCTGGAGGGATACACCAAATGGAAAAGGATTTGGGAAAACTAGAGGAATGGTCAAAAATCTGGCAACTAAAATTTAATGTTGATAAGTGCAAGATAATGCACCTGGGCGTAAAAACCCAAGAGCAGAATATAAAATCAGTGATACAGTACTAACCTCAGTATCTGAGGAAAGGGATTTAGGGGTCATTATATCAGACGACCTAAAGGTGGGCAGACAATGTCATAGAGCAGCAGGTAATGCCAGCAGAATGCTTGGGTGTATAGGGAGAGGCATTAACAGTAGAAAGAGGGAGGTGCTCGTGCCGCTCTACAGAGCACTAGTGAGACCTCATTTGGAGTATTGTGTGCAGTACTGGAGACCATATCTGCAGAAGGATATTGAAACTTTGGAGAGAGTTCAGAGAAAGAGCTACTAAACTAGTACATGGATTGCAGGACAAAACTTACCAGGAAAGGTTAAAGGACCTTAACATGTATAGCTTGGAAGTAAGAAGAGACAGAGGGGATATGATAGAAACTTTTAAATACATAAAGGGAATCATCACGGTAAAAGAGGAGAGAATATTTAAAAGAAGAAAAAACTGCTACAAGAGGACATAGTTTTAAATTAGAGGGCAAAGGTTTAAAAGTAATATCAGGAAGAATTACTTTACTGAGAGAGTAGTGGACGCATGGAATAGCCTTCCTGCAGAAGTGGTAGCTGCAAATACAGTGAAGGAGTTTAAGCATGCATGGGATAGGCATAAGGCCATCCTTCATATAAGATAGGGCCTGGGGCTATTCATAGTATTCAGTATATTGGGCAGACTAGATGGGCCAAATGGTTCTTATCTGCCGACACATTCTATGTTTCTATGTTTCTATCAATGTGTTTACTGGCAATTCATCTTTTCATTTCTTTTTAATTTTTACTTCAGATTTGTGTGGGTATTCGTTTGCGTGTATATCAACATCAACATAGCAGCAAGTCTATCTGTACTAATCTTTTACTTACCTTTGTTTCACTCACCTTTTATATCTTACGTATTAGAAATAAATCAACTCTTTTAATCAATTTGATTTGTGTCCATCTGGCGACAGATAGTCAAGTGCCCCCAATTCCCTATATATATATATATATATATATATATATATACATACACTTTCTATTTCCGACAAGGGGAAGTCATGGGTGAGCACCAAACCATTTCTATCTTGATTGGTTGAGCCACTATATTCATATTGGTCCATTTTTAGACTTTATAAATCAAATTACAAGTATGGTGCTTTATAATTAGTTTCATTTTTCTGCTATATTTTGATTTTGAGCTAAGGCTATAGAATATATTTCAGTATATTACCACTATTTATATTAAAAATAATATACTTTTTTGCCCATTATTTGATGATGTAATCAGACATTAATCACATACTGCATTTTAACGGTGCAGGACCGCCTACGCAGGGATGCGTCCTGCGGGGCGGTCCTGTAGCTCTGAGACGGCGCATCGGCGCGTCATCTCGCGAGGCCGAGACTTCCTGTGAATGCGCGCGCGTTCCACAGTGGCTGACTCAGCAGTTCTGCTACAGCCTGCCAGCGATGATCCATCGCTGGCAGGCTGTAGATGCTAGTCAATCCCCTGCAGGCGGTCTGTAGCCTGGAGCAGGCGGTCCTGCAGCTCTGAGGCAGGCGCATGGGCGTCATCTCACGGACACCGGCAATGTGCTTTCACGTTTTGCAGATCCGCATGTGCCAGAACTATATAGAAAATGCTTTTCTTGTCCGCAGTGCGGACAAGAATAGGATCATGTTTTATATTTTTGTGAGCGGAGTGCAGACCCGAGGCGCGGATCCGTAATTCCGGATCCAGCGGGACAAAGTCTGTCCCCATAGAAATGAATGGGTCCACAATTCCGTTCCATAAACAGAATTTCGGACGTGTGAATGGGGCATAAGGGTCTCTTATCACCGCCAGTTAGTTAGCTACTTGTTAGGTAGCTAGCGCCCAGCCCACCGCATCGCAGTCACTGATTTTGGCAAGATTTTTTCATCCACATTGATCGATGCGAATGAAAAAATCTGTGCCGTTCATTTTTTTTTTTTTCAGCGCAGAGGCTGAGCGGAAAAAATCTCATTACCCGTATGCTCAATATAAGGAGAATCGCAGATACTCCTAATGCTGGCCATACGTGTAATGATTGCGGAGACCCTCAAATGCCAGGACAGTATAAATACCCCACATGTGACCCCATTTTAGAAAGAAGACACCCCAAGGTATTCCGTGAGGGGTATGGTGAGTTCATGTAAAAATTTTATTTTTGTCACAAGTTAGTGGAATATGAGACTGTAAAAAATCAATATAAAAATCAATTTCCTCTAACTTGTGCCAAATTATTTTTTCTGTGAACTACGCCATGCCCCTCACAGAATACCTTGGGGTGTCTTCTTTCCACAATGGGGTCACATGTGAGGTATTTATACTGCTCTGGCATTTAGGAGTCCTAAAGCGTGAGAATCCAAATGCGTAAAAATGGCCTGTGAAATCCTAAAGGTACTCATTGGAATTTGGGCCCTTCTAGCATCTTGGCTGCAAAAGTGTCACTCATGTGGTATCGCCGTACTCAGGAGAAGTGAGGGCAATGTGTTTTGGGGTGTATTTTTACATATACCCATGCTGGAGTGAGAGAAATATCTCTGTAAAATGACAACTTTGAATAAAAATATGTAAAAGTTGTCGCTTACAGCGATATTTCTCACACGCAGCATGGGTATATGTAAAAATACACCCCAAAACACATTGCCCTACTTCTCCTGAGTACGACGATACCACATGAGTGACACTTTTTGCAGCCTGGGTGTGCAAAGGGCCCTAAAACCAATGAGTACCTTTAGGATTTCATAGAACATTCTTACGCATTTGATTCTCACTAGACCTAAAATGCCAGATCAGTATAAATGAACCCACAAGTGACCCCATTTTGGAAAGAAGACACCCCAAGGTATTCCGTGAGGGGCATGGCGAGTTAACAGAATTTTTATATTTTTGGCACAAGTTAGCAGGGAAATTGATATTTTTTTTAATTTTGTTTTTACAAAAGTCTCATATTCCTCTAACTTGTGACCAAAATACTTCTATGAACTCACCATGCCCTCATAGAATACCTTAGGGTGTCTCCTTTCAAAATGACATGTGGTATTTCTACTGCCCTGGCATTTTAGGGGCCCTAAAGCGTGAGAAAGAAAAATGCGTAAAAATGCCCTCTAAAAGGTACTCATTGGAATTTGGGCCGCTTTGCGCATCTTGGCTGCAAAAAGAGTGTCACACATGTGGAATCGCCGTACTCAGGAGAAGTAGAGGGCAATGTGTTTTGGAGTGTATTTTTATATATACCACATGCTGGGTGAGAGAAATATCTCTGTAAATTGACAACTTTGAATAAAAAAATTTAAAAGTTATCGTTTACAGCGATATTTCTCACACTAATGGTAGTATAATGTAAAAATACACCCAAAGCTCTACTGCTTCTCCTACAATACTGGCGACTCTATCATGTGACACTTTTTGCAGCCAAGTGCGCAAAGAGGCCCAAATCTAATGAGTACCTTTTAGAGGGCATTTACGCATTTTCCTTTCTCACGCTTTAAGGCCTGAAATGCCAGGGCAGTATAAATACCCACATGTGACCCCATTTTGGAAGAAGAGACCCCAAGGTATTCGCTGAGGGCATAATAGTCCATGAAAATTAAACTTTTTGTCAAAAGTTAGCGGAAGAGGAGACTTTGTGAGAAAAAAAAAAATTTCCACTAACTGTGCCAAAAAAAAAATCTTCTATGAACTCACCTGCCCCTCATGGAATACC
>JAKVIS010004973.1:0-12907 GCA_033119425.1 Bufotes viridis
AAGAGTTATTTCATGACCAGTGTGTCACCTATTTATGAGGTGGTAGAAAGTGCTGGGACTGTAGACATGTGGGTGGTGATGCTATCCAATTCAGAAGTGGAGTTAGGAGGAGACCATTATAAGCGAGAGATCGAGCATCCTGATCCCATGCTGGAGATGAAGAGTTAAACTAAGGCCTACTTCAGCTGGTGAGTGATGACCAGGCCTGAACAACATACCTGGATCAGAGGCTGGAAGCGGACATCACCAAAGCTCTGAAAACCTGCGGACAGCCGTTTTTTTAAGGTTCAGGGTCATTAGTGCTTTTAGAGTGCACACAGTATTCATTATGCACTCATGGGACATTGTTATGGTCAAATGAGCATGCATTGGACATTACTCCTGTCTGAAGGCCTTATGAGGGTCTGATATGGGGGTCTGAAGGTCTAATGGGGTCTAAAGATCTGTTATGAGGCTAATGGTGGTATGGAGCTCTGGTCTGAGGTCTAAGGTAGTCTGGAAGTCTTACAAAATTTGAAAGTTTGGGTAGGCACACAGAAGTATGGTTACATGCAGCAATTTTAATAGTAGTATAACAACACTAGTAGTCACATCAAACTCCAAAATAGATATGGGTAAATATAAAAATATAAATATATAGGTATAAAATATATATATGTAAAATATGAAAAATATAGTCCACTGTAGTTCCAACCTTTTTAAATGCAGTTGCTAAAAGTGTCCAGCTTTGATAGGGATCGATACTCTGTGGAGTGATTCACATTGAGTATTTGTGTCTGAATCTTAAATTGTTCATACACATTTGTAATCAGCGGTAGTATAGTTCAAATCCTGAATAATCTCACTTGTTAGTTATAAGTTACAACACGCTTTGGGATGGGATGGTGGTACTTACAATGTTCTTTTTGTTTGTTTTTTTCTTTGCAGCGTCCCGCACCCACACTGACCTGGATGGATTACTTTCACCGTCTCGGCGTCTCGCGTGTTCTGGCTCCGTGCACTGTTTAAATTTTCCAGCTTGACAAGTAAGTATTCCCGTGCTCTGGGTGTCTTCTCACCGTCTCGCTTCGTTCGGCGTCTCACGTGACCTAGTTCCGGTCATGTGCTTTAGTCTCCTCCGTGCGCTACCTCAATATCGGCTATAATGCGCTGTAGTTGGAGGTTCGGGTTTTGTAGATCCTGGCTTTAGGAGCGCTCCCAATGAAAGATGTTAGATGTTTGCTGGTATATTAGTGCATGTCGTTCCACTGCATACTAGGAGTCACCAAGTCTTGTCTGAAGTTTAATGGGAGTCTTGAAGTCTGGTCTGAGGTCTGATATGGGGGTTTGGAGGTCTCATGGGGGTCTGGACGTCTGGTCCGAGGTCTGATATGGGGGCCTGGAGGTCTAATGGGGGTCTGATTTGGGGGTCTGGAGGTCTAATTGGTGTCTGAGAGGTCAAATGGGGGTCTGGTCTGAGGTCTAATATGGGGTCTGGTCTGGAGGTCTAATGGGGTCTTATATGAGGTCTGATATTGGAGGGTCTGACATGGAGGTCTAATAGGGGTCTGATGTGAGGTATGATGTATGAGGAGTTTGAGATGTCTAATGGTCTAGCTGTAGCCTGTTCTCCCTGCACTCACTGGAAGCCTTTGGCATCAGTAGAGGGTATATAGTGGACTCACATTGCATTTATTGGATGCCATCTGGCACCAGGAGAGGTATAAAGTGGACCCAGCATGCATGTGGAACCTTCACTCCCTGAATTTTATGGTGGCCGTTATGGCACATAACAGGTAGCATTTAGTGTTAGGTTCCCATCTTACAGGGATCGCCTTGACATTTGGCACACAGGCCCAAATAATTTTGTACAAAATGTATTTGCCAAGGATCTCAAATTTACAAAATAAGCATAGCATTAGCACCAGAATATTTTCTATTACTATGGCATTATTGTACTTTATTTGGTTTGCAGAGTGTGTTTGCAGAGTGTGTTTCTAGCCATGGCAGAGTGCACCTGCGCATTGGGATGTGCTGACTGACCCCCTTTTTCTTTACAGCTGAAAGAAATCATCATGGCGGTCTGGTCTGAAAGGAGAAGATGAGGAAAGAGAATATCTACATCAACACCCCGAAACAGCTGTCTGTGGATGGATAATTGGCTTAGGTCTTCCCCATCACATCCTTCACATCAGTAATAAAAAGAGGAGAACCCCTTTAACAGTAGGACTGGAGGGAATGGGTTAGGTTGAGAATTTGGCATGGGGGGATGTTTCAATTCTTACCTCAAGCAGCAGAAAGGCTAGATGCACCCCTGCCCTTGGCACAAAGCACTGAGGGAAGGGGGGCCAAGCTGAACTCTTGCACCAGGGCCCATGAGCCTTTAGCTATGCCCTTGACTAGGCCATTGCTAAAAATCCTGCACAACCTTTAAATGTGGGTTTATATTTGTGGCCCTCCATTCCTCATCCTGTCATCCTGCCTACCTCTATTCTCCCTTTTTGTGACTTCTAATATTATCTTTCCTTTTAGCTCAATGAAAACCCACTTGCACTGATACCTCTTATCATATTTATCATATCAGGGAATGACATAAAAGTCTGTTCTTGATATTGTTCTAATCTTTGGTCCCCCTTACTATGTTGGTTCTTATTATACAGGTAAAAACAAATAATAATAATAAATTCCAATAATACAGCAACAGAGCCTGGGAGAGCTCCATGTGGTTACTTGCTGAACCTGAGGACCACTAGTAAAAAAACGTTTGTCTCCAGAATTTCCAGCACAGCAGGTAAAATATTTTGGCCAGGAATACATGACGTGAAGAACACTTACAAAATAATATGTTTTAAGTCCCAGCATCCAAGGAAAAAATCAATTTTTGAAAACAATATAAGATGCTGAAACCAGACAGGCAGCATTGTGTCTGTACTGGGAAGCTTGCCTTCTTGTGCTATGAATGTCTTCTGTGTCCTCTTTCTACTCTGTATCCTAATATTCTCCCTCCCACGTATAGTTACATAGTTAATATGGTTAAAAAAGACATAAGTCCATCAAGTTCAATCAAGGGATAGGTCGGGACGTGAATCCCAGAAGTAAGTGAGACTCAGATTTCTACACATTTTCATAAGCGTTAATGTCATTTACTATTAGGAATTCATCTAAACCCTTTTTAAAACTGTCCACTGTTCCTGCTGTGACCACGGCCGGAGTGGTTATTTTACATTTCTTAGAGTAGAAGCTTTCTGGAGACTAAACTTAACTTCTCCAATCTCTTGTCTTTTGAGGGCATTTTACATGGAATAGTTTTTCACCGTATTTTTGTATGGCTTGTAGTTTATGGACATCTTCCAAAGACTGTACAGTACTACAAAGCTTAGTGTCATCTGCAAAAATAGAAATGGTGCTATTAATCCCATCCTCAATATCATTAATAAATACATTAAATAATAGAGGACCCAGCACTTAACCTTAGGGTACACCAGTTACAACCCCATCCTTCCAGGAGTGGAAAACTAAAAGTTACTTTCAGACTTTGTTGTTGAAAACTTTCTATTGGTTAGAAATGAGAGGAAATCTTAACTTGGTAAAGATAATGGGGGATATTTATCTAAACTGGTGTAAAGGAAAACCTGGCTTAGATGTCCATGACAACCAATCAGATTCCACTTTATATTTTTCTATGGGCAATTAAGCCAGTTTTCCTTTACACTAATTATTGATGAACCTCCCGCAATGTGTCAGATCCAGTCAGGCAATGTAAAGAGAATTCAGAATTGGTTTATGTTCACTGATATACTCTATTTCTACTTAAACAGCACCTAATACACACTATATAGTAAATGCATGATAATCCTATGGGAGCCCCTAGTTAGAGAGGAAAACTGTATTTAAAAAAACTAATAAACTAAAAAACCAACCTAGTCGTGGAAAAAAACCAGAAACATTTTTAATTGATTCAGCCATAACCTGGGGCTTGTTTTTTGTAGGTGAAGCAATGTTTTTATATGACCCGATTGTGAGGTACTTATAATGTATTGTATAACTTTTATTATGTTTTTGAGGAAGCGAAAAAAGAAATTGCATCATTGTTTTTTGGGTTTTGTTTTATGTCGTTCACCACGTAGTATAAGTAACATTACTTTATTCTGTAGGTCAGTATGATTATGGTAAGACTAAACTTTGAATTCTTACTTTTTTGTAAAAATAAGAACTGTTTTTAATCATAATCTATTTTTTTTTTTTTTTGTTGCAATATTCTGAAAGCCATAACTTTTTTGCTTTTCCACCAGTGGAGCTTGTCAAGGCTGGGTTTGTTTTGGATTCTGGCTTTTGTTTTAGTATATTTTTACGATGTTGGCTGTGAGGGATAAATAACATTTATAGTTTGGGTATTACAAATGTAACAATACCTATTATATGTGGTCTCTCAAAGGATTTTTCGAGATTACTATGGTTTTTAACATATATACTTATGTAGTTTATTACCTCATGTATATCTTCCACGTTTTGTTCAGTTTGGATTTTCCTGACCTGATTTTACCATGTAATCAACTCACTCTGCTTTCTTAAGATCTTGTATGTAGCACTTCCTGTTGCTTGTATCCAACCAAACCCATGATGCACTTTCTCTGCCACTGTTTTAACACCGCCTAATATAATGCCCAGCTAGTTTATAGCTTCTCCCCACCCAGCTAGTTACATAGACACTCTATAATCACTGCCCCTCGTTGGTTCTTTTGACACACCCAGGAAAATAACAACACAAGAAATGGGAAAGAGCTGCATAGCCATGATCAAGAGAACACAGTCCTGAACAGAAGATAGGGTCAATAAAGGCAAAAGAAATACTTTACAAAATTAAGGTTGCCTTCTTAAATAATTATTTTAAAGTATGTTGATGCTAACCAGAAGTTTTACACCATTGTTTGCATTTAATTGCTTACATAATGCACTGCATTACGCATCTACTTATTTTACATCTATAGAAAGCTTACTAGACCTAAGAGGCCTTCATACATGCATAATTTAAAAATTGTGTGTGTGTGCATGTGTTTTATAGAAAACTGTAAAAACATATGGCTGCAGTTTCATTGCTACCAACACAGTATTAATCTAGCAGACTTAGCATCTTAGCATCTGGCAGCTAAAGGAAATATTGTAATGCCTATATCACAGTAATGAAGACGCAAGCATTTTAGTTTCCTGAAATCTAAGTAGATGTATCAAGAAATTCTTTCAACCACCTTAGTAAAAATTTCCCATTTTCTCCAGCTCACATAATGATGATGATTCAGGAAAGGCCTAGAAAGTGTGAATGCCAACTGTGGCAAATGACATCAGATCCAATTATCTAGGCAAAATACTAGACTCTGGACTGATTAGCTTGAAATAAAACATACAACTCAACTAAGACTCTTTGTTTTTGAAGAAAAGTCAAGGCAGATGTCTCCTCAAATAACAGTTACTGAATGATTTCACTGGACTTTTGTGCAGCTCTGCTTTCCAGGGGTTATTGCTGTCTCTATGAATTACAACCAGAATTCAATAATTCCATGTCAATGATTTTTTTTTCTGTTGCTTTCTGGAAACTTTAGAATATGCCCAGAGCTTGAACAGAGTGAGATTATCACACCTCTCTTTTCCATATTTACCAACCTAATGAGGTGACAATGATCTCAGCCGAGGTAGCATTATTGAGTAAGAACATTTACATTAGATTTACATGGTACTTCGTTCCTGTGTCACGTCAAAGAATTCAACACTTGCTCCTTCTGAGAACTTCCATAGAATTTACTGTGTTTCATCACTCTGTTTATAATAGGCAGCCAAGAATATTAAATCATGTTGAAATGTGAAGCATATATTAACTTGCTTCCTGTTTAAGTGTGTCCTACATTTATATTGCTCCTATATGTTAACTAAAAATACCAGAAACTTCCAACTGTTTGCTTTTTCATAATCATATTTTTGTCTTCATGGTTTTTCTGTTTTATGGTTATTTTTCCTAAGAGTCAGAGCTACAGTCGAAGCTATAGTTTAATCAGAACATACTTGACAACAATTAGAGGTTTGTATTCTTTCCAGTCTCCCACATTGTGTTAAAATAATTTTCACCTATTGCTCCTTTCAACACTAATGAATCTTTGGATTTTCACTTATCCTTCCTAAAACCTTGAGTCCTTTATTTATCAATAACAGGTTTGTTTAGGATTATCATTTTATGACATAATCCAAACTTGGATCAGCTTTGCTTTGTTCTCACATTCTCACTTGGAATACACTGATATAAATATGAATGAATTTAGGATCTTTTCTTTTTGGGTCATCCAAGTCTTGTGCAAAACAACCTCAAATCATCAATCATCTCTTCACCATTCTACATGATGGTTGCTGTGAAGTTCTTTGCCAGTTTGTTTGTAAAATAAAGTATGAATATTGACTGGTAAATGCTGAACTTGATGGAGGTTTTGAATTGTTTGCATTCCTTGGATAATTAGTCTAAAATGTAGGTGAATTTACTAGGATGTTATCTGGGAAGTTTCACAGTTATCCTGAATGTTGCTCCCTTCATTAATATTTTGTTCACTGTTGATGGATAGATTAACTGTAGATGGATAGATTTGTTCTGAGATGACATAAAACTTTTCTAGACAGACAAGTTATATCTTTATGACAAATGTGGTTGTTTCTATCACATAGGTTCTTATTTGTAATGTTAAAGTTTACAAGCCAGGTGTCATTTCTCATCATGGGCAAATTATTTTGTTGCCCAACTGACCGCAGGACTATGAGCCAATCATGTAGTCCTGCTGCTAGCTCTCATGGTGACTCTTGCCGCTCAAGGAGAAATTAAGCATCTCATGGTGGCCATCAAAAACAGTGAAGTGTCCATGTAGTCAGCAAAGCAGCCCAAGCCTTCAAAAGGATCATCCATGGGATTTAAACTTTGCCAGTTAATAATGTGATACTGTTTATACAAAATGTTTTTTGGCACCCCAGGGCTTGATTGGCCTTAAACGTCTACTTATAAGCAGAAATTGGTTGCTTATGTCTATGCACTAAGTTATATGCAAATGCGGACAAAATTGTTAGTACCCTTCCATTAAAGCAGTGCTTCTCAATTATTTTCTGTCATGCCCCCTAGGAAGAAGAAAACATTTTGCGCCCCGCGCGACTGTAAATAGTATCATTTGTCTATAAAATTGTTATAAGTACACCAATCTCCCCACAGGTGAGGGCCATTAACCCCCTCCTCCCCCAAATCATGTGCAGGCTCCATTAACCCCCTCCCCCAAATCATGTGCAGGCTCCATTAACCCCATCCCCAAATCATGTGCAGGCTCCATTAACCCCCAATCATGTGCAGGCTCCATTAACCCCCCAATCATGTGCATTAACCCCCAATCATATGCAGGCTCCATTAACCCCCTCCCCAATCATGTGCAGGCTACATTAACCCCTCCCCAAATCATGTGCAGGGTGCAGGGTGCAGGGTCCCCCGCCCACCCAATACTTACCTCCTGGAAGCGCTGGATGCAGGCCTCTTCCGGCCTCTGTCCGCTCTGCACTCTGCTCAGGCACAAGGCCGCGGCCTATCAAGAGGAGCAGGGAGGAGACGCCTCTCCCCCCTGCTGCACAGCACAGCGATCTGTATGCGCTGTTCAGAGGACGGCGATACAGATCACTATGGAGATGAGCAGCTCCGACAGTGGAGCGTTCATCCTATCACCTGGAGCCCCCTTACGGAGCCTCGCGCCACTATTTGAGAAGCGCTGCATTAAAGTAGAAGAAACCCACAATGGACACTGAAATAACTTGAAACTGACAAAAATCATAATAAATAAACAAAATTACAGCAGATAAATGTTTTTTTCTGTATTTGCTCTTTCATTTTGTTTTCCAACAGATTTTGTTTTCAACAGAGTTACTGAAACAAATCTTTGTATTAAAAGTAATAATAAATACATTTTACTGAAAATTGTCCAAAAAATCAGGCATTACTTTTTGAATTGCGGTTCAACAGAATCATTTTAAGAAACAAACTAAAGAAGTACGATTATAAGTACCACTTCTTTTGCATTATGATACCTTAACAGAAATGTATGGGTATATGAATGTACTTAGGGTGCCACAGTGATGGACTTCGCCTGGTTAGTTATTTGGGAAGTTTAGTCTGAGCAGAGCTACAGAAGGACATGTCTGAGAGAGTTCCTGCAGACCAAGCCCAAACCCACTGAACTTCTGTCTCTGAGAATACAGCTGTCAAAGTAGCAACTGTACTACCAGAGTACCCCTGAAGGAAAGAGACCATACTTCATAGAAGATCCAAAATCATTGAGGCCATGCAAGATAACGTCAGTAAGGTATTTGCTCATTTATGGCATAAGACACTTTACCACTGTGGAAAGGACTATTGACTACGGCACCTACCACACTTCTAAAACAAACTCACCATCTGTGTCTAAGATCTGTACCCCTCAGTTTGGGAATTGCAGAAAGAGTTAATAAAAAACAAATTGCATGTCTGTGGTTATTTTGGAGAGACTGCAAAGTGCCCTTTAGAGAGAGTGAGCCAGGAAACACTACTATCTCCATCATTGTGGCTGGCTATACTGCACACAACACTATTGGGAGAAAGACTACACTGTGATATACTTTGGAGCCATGCCCTTTTTCTGCTCATTGTACTACTACTACCACTATCATCAGTTCAGTAAAGAAAAATTGTATTCATTACAACCAATGGGCCTGGTTATTGACTATACTGTTTTATACTGCCTTGCATCTTGCCAGCTGTTCACCATCAAGGGCACCCCAACAAACCACCAGGCAGGAGCCCCAATACCAGGGTGTGCCCAGAGGGAAGAAAGAGGTGCCCTCTTGGAAGCGCTACAGTGGAAATTGCCACCTGGAATTGTGAGTACTACTACTTGTCTCAGGGCTATAACCATCACTCATATCTTCCTCACTACGCCTCCCCTGCAGCTTGCTGCAAAGGCACTAGAATTTCTGCAGCTAGTAATCATACATAACATGCCTTATATCACATCTAAAGCAAGCAAAATAGAATACTAGACTAGACACTTGACCACAGCAGTTTACTATGGACTGTTTTTAATATCTTAGTAACCAGTTCTCCATGTTGCCTCTACCACTGAAGCCAGATAATACTACAATGTATTGAATGAGATTGGTATTTAACCAATTAATACACTTCAAAATGTCTGGATTTTAGTGCATTCGATAGTTATCTGTCTCTTTTGTTGCTACATAAAGGCCTATAGAGCCCTCTACACTGACTGGATATTTGGGACAGTTATGGGGAATAAACATTCATAGAAACCCTTATTCCTTAAAATTAGCTCATGCAATTGTAGTGCCAACAAATGCTTGTTTATCAGATGATTGCCCCTTCCATCACAAAAATAGATGCCCGACTACCGACTGACACATTTCTCCATGTAATCAGAAATGTGTTGCCAATAATCGATGCAACTAAATGGAGAAAGGACAATTGTGGTAGCAATCATTCCTCCCTGTATACTTTGCAGACCGCTAGTGTAATAAGCCAATGCAAATGAGTGCAAATTGACATGGATCATCAATTGCCGCTTGTCATGTCCAAATAGGAAATTTAATAGCACAGTAGCATAAGACCTGGTTAATTATACAAGTTTTTACAGGGACGTTTTGCATCCTTGTAAAACATGCTCATACAGTATCTGGGGGCAGCAGGGGTGGATTAAGTGCATGATAGGTCCAGGGCTGTCTCACGCAACTAAGGGCCTCTCCCTCCATTTGTCCCTGACATCCCGCCTTCCGTGTGCCGCCCAATAGTTACTTTTTTCTTGTATGAAGAGGCTGCGGTGCTCCATGAGCGCCATGGTCTTTCCTAGGCCCCATGGCCTAAGACGCAGCTCAGTCCCATCTTAATAAATAGGGCTGAGATGCAATACCAAACACAGCCACTATCAAATGGACAGTGGTGTGTTGGTAGCAGTGAGGGAGGTCGTAGCACTCACTGAGCACCACGATCTCCTCAAACTGCTGATTGGCAAAAGTATATATAAAATAGGCAGCACCCACAGTACCAAATGTGTGGTACAGACTCACCAAGAACCGGTGGGACTGCGAAAGATAAGTGAAAATAAGATATGTGGGGCACCAGAAAGAGTGAGGTACACTAAAATATATATATATATATCATATAAAGTGAAGAATTAAAATCCAAATGAAGTAAAAGCACTAATATATTTAGGATGTAATGTACAAGGTTCTAAAAGTGTATATACTGTAGATATTTTAGTGTAGGATATGCCACTTACTTCACCAGGAAAGGGGTTGTGCAAGATAAACTCATGACACTTGCCATCCTCACCTCCCTCGCCAAGGTTGCTCGTAGTTATCAAAACACCACGTCCCAACAAATGATGGACCGGAGGACTTCTCAGTAAGTGAGGGTGCTTTATTAAAGTCAAGCTCAGGCTCACTGAGTAGCAGATAATTAGGCAGATGTTCCCTGCAGCCCAACGTAACACCACAGACAACACAGTGATAACTATCTGGGTACAGATATTGTAGTAGATGTCACCTGCAGTCCTATGTAACACCACAGACAACACAGTGATAACACTCTGAGTACAGATATTTAGTAGATGTTCCCTGCAGTCCTATGTAACAACACCCACAACACAGGACTGCAGGGAACATCTTCTTGGGAGAATGCAGGGACTGTCAGCAGCTAAAATAATTATGCGCATGTGGACGCTTGGGGCAGCGTTGAGCCCTAGGCTGCCGGCCAAAACTATTCTATTATAAGCCACCAATGGTGGGCAGTACACCTAGAAAATTCAATGTTAGAATCCTGGAGCACTTGACATATACAAAATCCTTACTAGGTTAATGTATCAAATGCAGCGAAACATAAAAACATTTAAAGCCTTTGCTATAGATAAAATCAATAAATCTCCACGTGGAGGTGACACGTGAGGGTATTGGGGAAGGAAGCATTCTGGAGTTTTCGTTTGGACACTAGTGGAATCATTTATCAAACTGGTGTGAGCAGAACTGGCTTAGTTGCCCATAGCAAACAATCAGATTCCACCTTTCATTTTTGAAAGCTCCTTTGTTAAGGTTTTGAAGGGGGAATCTAATTGCATGCTATCAGCAATTAAGCCAGTTCTACTTCACACCAGTTTGATAAATAACCTCATAGATGTTCTAATGGATTGAACCTGAGAAGAGAATTGATGTTCCATTATTAAATGCAGCGAGTTAAGTTTTGCTGTGTATACTTATGAGTGATCTGTATTTTAATTGAGCATCATTATGAACTTCTGATTTATTGTAATATTTTATTTAAGCAATATTGAGTCTGCTTAGTTAAATAACAGTCAACATTCTGATGCCACCATTATGTGATGATGTTTGATAAGTCGCTGTGGTGATGGTGCAACTCTTTTCTATAATGGTATGTTATTAATTTATATTGTTTGGTGGGTTCCAGTATCCACATCTGTGTATGTTTCCTATGTGATCACGTGTGTGGGTATTTTTAAATAGTCACCAGGAACACCACTTGTTTGTACTTCATTAAGACTAAAGAAGCATACAGTAGTCTTTCAAACGCTGCCAATGAGTTTTATTGGAGTGTTCTCACAGGGTTTTTTTGCCTTCCTGGATCAACTTAGTAGGAAACAGGCCGAACTGATGGACAAATGTCTTTTTCGGTCTTATATACCATATTACTATGTTACTATGTTACTCTCCTCCCAATATGTACCACTGTGATCTTTGTTCCTTCAATAAAGAGAACCTGGATTGTATCCTGGTGAGCCTGGGCTAAGGCAGCTAAAATATTTGGGGCCTGGGCCCTGATGTTTGTCCCAGGGCCAGAACTATCCTGCCTGCCTGCTGGATACAACTGTATTGCAGTGGAACATCTGAAGGACCTGTGGTGACTACAGTCATGACCAGTAAGAAACAGGCAGTGGTTGAGAAGGATCTGCGATGATGCCTCACCAGTGCAGGAGAGGATGGCAAAGGAAGAGAGAGAGACCTGGGGGAAGAATCTGTGGTGATGTCTGCTACATGAGGAGAGTAAGGAAGGAGAGGCAGGAGCAATGCTGGAAGTTTGGTTATTTAACTGGGACTCAGCATGTTAGGCTGAAGGGTGGGATGTTATTTACATCGAACTATGTGTTGGAGGCAGATGGGGAGGGGGTGATGTTATTTACATGGGACTCTATGTTGAAGACGGCTGTGAGGCAATAATGTTATTTACATGGGACTGTATGTTGAAGACGGCTGTGGGAGGGAGTGATGTTATTTACATGGCACTGTAGGTCTGAGGAAGCTGAGGAGGCAGGATGTTATTTTCATGGGACTGTATATTGACAGCGGCTGAGGGAGGTAATGATGTTATTTACATCAGACTGAATGTTACAGGTGTCTGAGGGAGGGAGTGATGTTATTTTACATGGGACCGAATATTGAGGGGATGATGTTTACATGGCATTGCATGTTGTAGGTGGCTGGGAGGGGTGATATCATTTACTTGGGACTGTATATTGAACGCGGCTGGGGAGAAGGTGATGTATTTACATGGGACTGTATTTTAGAGGGGGCTGTAGATAGAGAGGGATGTTATTTTCATTAAACTGTATATTGGAGAAGGCTGGAGAGATGGTGATGTTATTTACCTGGGACTCTGAGGGAGGGAGGAAATAGTGTTATTTTCCTGGGACTGTATGTTGGAGGGCTGAAGGAGGGGAATGATGTTATATACATAGAACTATATTTTGAGGGGGCAGGAGAGAGATGGTGTGATGGTATTTACATGGGAATTTATGGTGGAGGGAGGAATATAACTACAGGCACTGCAAATCCAGTCGGGCGACTTAGAACTGGGCCATATTCATTGGAG
>JAKVIS010004974.1:0-12800 GCA_033119425.1 Bufotes viridis
CAGTACATAATCCCACACAGCCCCCAGTATATAATCACACACAGCAGACCCCTCCCAGTATATAATCACACACAGCAGACCCCTCCCAGTATATAATCACACAGCCTCAGTATAATCACACACAGCCCCCAGTATATAATCACACACAGCAGCCCCCTCCAGTATATAATCACACACAGCCCCCCAGTATATAATCACACACAGCCCCCCAGTATATAATCACACACAGCAGCCCCCTCCATACCATCTCACACAGCAGTCCCCGCTGCATACAATTTTCCAGCAGTCACATCCCCCTCTCACTCAGTGCTACAGACGCTGCTGAGCCGCCATCCCTGACCTTTCTCCTCGGCCAGTGCTCGTGATAGAACTACAAGAGCGCGCCCGCTGCCGACCCACGTGACCTAGGGATGTCACGTGATACTGTGACGTCAGGAGGTCCTTACGGAGTATAGTATTTAGCCATTACCGTTCTGGGATAACCCATACCATCCTGGAAAAGCTGGGAGTTGTAGTTCTGTTATATCTATTGTATCCTTCTCCATGTAATTTAAACATATGCCCTAATACAGTCTGGTAATTCTGGGAGTTGTAGATCTCCTGTCCTATTGTATCCCTCTCCATGTAATTTCAACGTATGCCCTAGTACAGGGGCGTACATAGAAATCACTGGGCCCCATGGCAAGAATCTGAATTGGGCCCCCTTGTAAGTGACTCATCGCACCCCTTAGGGTATGTGCACATCTACTGCAGAGGTTTCAGCAAAAGCCTCCATTGCAGATTCTAGCAAAAACAAAGGGCAAACCAATCTTGAATGACTGCATTATTGTGAATGGGATCCGGCAGGTGCCAGCAGTGTTTGGCATATGCTGGATCTGGCGATTCTAGTACTCTGCTGGAACAGAATACCAAAATCTGATGGCAAGTGATTACCTAGCCTTACCCGATGAACTGTGCCCGCTGCTGCTACTACTTCTTATATAGTGTGTCATGCTTTCCCCATGGACTGTGCCTGCTCCTGCTTCACCTCCTCCCCAATGCTGAGTTACTGTTTGAGCTGCTGGCAGAGCGCGGTCCGGGCCCGGGGCAGATCTTCACAGCACAAGTCTGGAGTCTGGACTGGTGACGGTGCGGGATCAGGTCAGGTCCGGACTGGTCAGTCAGGTCACAGTGCGACGTGTGCTGGCAGAGGGACAGGACAGGGACATTTTACAAAGTGCAGACAGAAAACTAAAGGATTTTATCCAGTCACAACTGATGTTTTTCTGACTGCTGCAGAACCTCCTAATACACACCTCAGCTGCTGCAGAACCTCCTAATACACACCTCAGTTGCTGCAGAACATCATAGTACACACCTCAGCTGCTGCAGAACCTCCTAATACACACCTCAGCTGCTGCAGAACCTCCTAATACACACTTCAGTTGCTGCAGAACATCATAGTACACACCTCAGCTGCTGCAGAACATCATAGTACACACCTCAGCTGCTGCAGAACCTCCTAATACACACCTCAGCTGCTGCAGAACCTCCTAATACACACCAGAGCTGATGAAGAGCTTCCTAATACACCTTAGCCACTACAGAACATCATATCACACACCTCAGCTGCTGTATAACCTCCTAATACACACCTCAACTGCTGCAGAACCTCCTAATACACACGTCTGCTGCTGCAGAACCTCATAATACACACCTCAGCTGCTGCAGAACCTCATATCACACACCTCAGCTGCTGCACAACCTCATAGTACACACAAAAGCTGCTGGAGAACCTCATAATACACACCTCAGCTGATGCAGAACCTCCTAATACACACCTCAATTGCTGCACAACCTCCTAATACACACCTTAGCTCAGGGCTTGACAAATTTCCTTGGAATCTAGGAGCCAGCTAAAAAAGTTAGGAGCCAGGCGGAGCCACGTCATAAAGCCCCCAATAGATGCCCCCATAGTGCTCTCCCCCCCCCCCCACTTCTCCATAGAGCCCCCAATAATGCATGCCAGTACATAGGGCCCCCAGTAGATGCCCCCATAGTGTTCCTTCCCCTGTTCTCCATAGTGCCCCCCATAATGTGCGAGTATATAGGGCCCCCCATAATGCTTCCCCTCTTCAATAGGTTATATGACACGTCAGATACTGCCAGCGTCTAAGTGATCGCCACTTGCGGCCGCCATGACATGTGGAAACCCTTACAAGGATTACTGGGT
Organism: Bufotes viridis; assembly: GCA_033119425.1. NCBI lineage: Eukaryota > Metazoa > Chordata > Amphibia > Anura > Bufonidae > Bufotes > Bufotes viridis. Next base: position 2,213 of record JAKVIS010004974.1, read on the forward strand.
CCGGAGGAGGGCAGAGGGTCCGGAGGAGGGCAGAGGGTCCGGAGGGAGGGCAGAGGGTCCGGAGGGAGGGCAGAGAGGTTCGGAGGAGAGGGCAGAGGGTCCAGAGGGAGGGCAGAGGGTCAGGGAGAGGGCAGAGGGGTCCGGAGGGCATAAACACAGCGGGCACCATGACATTTTACTGAGCACTACAACCCCCAGCTGGCGCTCGGCCTCTGCAGTCCCCGTATCACTAAAACGCCCAGCTCTTTCCTCCTCTTGTCATTCACTTTCCCCTTGTCATTCTCCCCCTTGTCATTCTCTTTCCCCTCTTGTCTTGTCATTCTCTTTCCCCCCTTGTCATTCCCTTTCCCCTCTTGTAATTCTCTTTCCTCCTCTTGTCATTCTCTTTTCCCCTCTTGTCATTCTCTTTCCTCCTCTTGTCATTCTCTTTCCCCCTCTTGTCATTCACTTTCTCCCCCCCTTGTCATTCACTTTCCCCCCCTTTGTCATTCTCTTTCCCCCTCTTGTCATTCTCTTTCCTCCTCTTGTCATTCTCTTTCCTCCTCTTGTCATTCTCTCCCCTCTTGTCATTCTCTTTCCCCTCTTGTCATTCACTTTCTCCCCCTTGTCATTCACTTTCCCCCCTTGTCATTCACTTTCCCCCTTGTCATTCATTTTCCCCCTTGTCATTCACCCCCCTTTGTCATTCTCTTTCCCCCTCTTGTCATTCTCTTTCCCCCTCTTGTCTTGTCATTCTCTTTGCCCCTCTTGTCATTCTCTTTCCCCCTCTTGTCTTGTCATTCTCTTTCCTCCTCTTGTCATTCTCTTTCCTCCTATTGTCATTCCCCCCCCCCTTGTCATTCTCCCCCTTGTCATTCTCTTTCCTCCTCTTGTCATTCTCTTTCCTCCTCTTGTCATTCTCTTTCCTCCTCTTGTCATTCTCTTTCCTCCTCTTGTCATTCTCTTTCCCCCTCTTGTCTTGTCATTCTCTTTCCCCCCTTGTCATTCCCTTTCCCCTCTTGTCATTCTCTTTCCTCCTCTTGTCATTCTCTTTTCCCCTCTTGTCATTCCCTTTCCCCTCTTGTCATTCTCTTTCCTCCTCTTGTCATTCTCTTTCCTCCTCGTGTCATTCTCTTTCCTCCTCGTGTCATTCTCTTTCCTCCTCTTGTCATTCTCTTTCCTCCTCTTGTCATTCTCTTTCCTCCTCTTGTCATTCTCTTTCCCCCTCTTGTCATTCACTTTCTCCAACCCCCTTGTCATTCAATTTCCCCCCTTGTCATTCACTTCCCCCCCCCTTTGTCATTCTCTGTCCCCTTGTCATTCTCCCCCCCCCCTTGTCATTCTCTTTCCCCCTCTTGTCTTGTCATTCCCTTTCCCCTCTTGTAATTCTCTTTCCTCCTCTTGTAATTCTCTTTCCTCCTCTTGTCATTCTCTTTTCCCCTCTTGTCATTCCCTTTCCCCTCTTGTCATTCTCTTTCCTCCTCTTGTCATTCTCTTTCCCCTCTTGTCATTCTCTTTCTCCCCCTTGTCATTCACTTTCCCCCTTTGTCATTCTCTTTTCCCCCTCTTGTCATTCTCTTTCCCCTCTTGTCATTCACTCTCCTTGTCATTCACTTTCCCCTTGTCATTCTCTTTCCTCCTTGTCATTCTCTTTCCTCCTCTTGTCATTCTCTTTCCTCCTCTTGTCATTCTCTTCCTCCTCTTGTCATTCTCTTTCCTCCTCTTGTCATTCTCTTTCCTCCTCTTGTCATTCTCTTCTCCTCTTGTCATTCTCTTTCCCCTCTTGTCATTCTCTTTCTCCTCTTGTCATTCTCTTTCCCCCTCTTGTCATTCTCTTTCCTCCTTGTCATTCTCTTTCCCCTCTTGTCATTCTCTTTCCCCTCTTGTCATTCTCTTCCCCTCTTGTCATTCTCTTTCCCCTCTTGTCATTCTCTTTCCCTCTTGCTTGTCATTCTCTTTCCCCTCTTGTCATTCTCTTTCCTCTCTCTTGTCATTCTCTTTCCTCCTCTTGTCATTCTCTTTCCTCCTCTTGTCATTCTCTCTCCCCTTGTCATTCTCTTCCCTCTTGTCATTCTCTTTCCTCCTCTTGTCATTCTCTTTCCTCCTCTTGTCATTCTCTTTCCTCCTCTTGTCATTCTCTTTCCCCTCTTGTCTTGTCATTCTCTTTCCCCTCTTGTCATTCTCTTTCCTCCTCTTGTCATTCTCTTTCCTCCTCTTGTCATTCTCTTTCCTCCTCTTGTCATTCTCTTTCCTCCTCTTGTCATTCTCTTTCCTCCTCTTGTCATTCTCTTTCCCCCTCTTGTCATTCTCTTTCCCCCTCTTGTCTTGTCATTCTCTTTCCCCCTCTTGTCATTCTCTTTTCCCCCTCTTGTCATTCTCTATCCCCCTCTTGTCTTGTTATTCTCTTTCCTCCTCTTGTCATTCTCTTTCCTCCTATTGTCACCCCCTTGTCACCCCCCTTGTCATTCTCTTTCCCCCTCTTGTCTTGTCATTCTCTTTCCCCCTCTTTTCTTGTCATTCTCTTTCCTCCTCTTGTCATTCTCTTTCCTCCTATTGTCACCCCCCCCCCCGTGTCATCCCCCTCTTGTCTTGTCATTCTATTTCCCCCTCTTGTCTTGTCATTCTCTTTCCTCCTCTTGTCATTATCTTTCTCCCCTTGGCATTCACTCCCCTTGGCATTCACTCCCCCTTTTCATTCACTTTCCCCCTTGTCATTCACTTTCCCCCCTGACATTCTCTTCACCCCTCTTGTCATTCACTTTCCCCCCTTGTCATTCACTCCCCCCCCCTTGTCATTCACTCCCCCCCCCCTTGTCATTCTCTCCCCCTCTTGTCATTCCTCTTCTTCCTCCTCTTGTCATTCTCTTTCCCCTCTTGTCTTGTCATTCTCTTTCCTCCTCTTGTCATTCTCTTTCCTCCTCTTGTCATTCCCCCTCTTGTCATTCTCCCCCTTGTCATTCTCTTTCCTCCTCTTGTCATTCTCTTTCCTCCTCTCTTGTCATTCTCTTTCCCCTCTTGTCTTGTCATTCTATTTCCCCCTCTTGTCATTCTCTTTCCCCCTCTTGTCATTATCTTTCCCCCTCTTGTCATTCATCTTTCCCCTCTTGTCATTCACTTTCCCCCTTGTCATTCACTCCCCCTTATCATTCTCTTTCCCCTCTTGTCATTCACTCTCCCCCCCCTTGTCATTCTCTTTCCCCCCTTTGTCATTCACTTTCCCCCCTTGTCATTCACTCCCCCCCCTTGTCATTATCCTTCCTCCTCTTGTCATTCCCTCCCCCCCTTCTTGTCATTATCTTTCCCCCTCTTGTCATTTTCTCCCCTCCCTCCCCCGCCTCTAGTGTAGCGTGGCCGAGCTCTGTTTGGTCCCATGGGTACAGGAGCTTTAGTTTCCTGTACCCGGTCGGACTGACAGGAAGTGCATACTGTGTGCGCACTTCCTGTCAGTCCGGCTGGGTACAGGAGACAGATGCTCCCTGTATCCGCGGACCATACAGGACTCGGCCACGCTACAATGGAGTGACAGGAGGGAGCGCTGAGCGTTTCCCTCCTGTCAGTCTCTCTCTTCAGAACGCTCGGGCGGCTGCAGCATGACGGGGGTCGGCGCTCCTAGGACGCACCGACCCTGCGCCCGGCCACCTTTGCAAACAGGCGACCTGGCGTCTGGGATTTGTCGAGCCCTGCCTCAGCTGCTGCAGAACATCATACTCTGATGCTAGAGAAGATAAAAGGCTTTGATCACATCTGTGTTGGGGCCTCATTTACAGTTCAGGTCATAAATGCTGGACACAATTGTAAAGCCTTGCAGATGGAAACCTGTCAGATCTCATAATGGTCAGTAGGATACGTTGGGGGTTGTTATCCATGAAGTGCCAGATCCGGAACTGCGGTGATTTTTGTTGATTGGCTCCTATGACGATAGAACAGCGAACGTCCACAGCACAGATGAGAACAAAGCCTAATACACACCTCAGCGGCTGCAGAACATTATAATAGTGGCAAGGGAACTACAAATCTCATCATCACCAGATTGTTATTGGAAATAAGGGGGCAACAGAGGGAGAGGTAAAATGGAGATAACTACATCTCCCAGCATATCCAGGCTGGTATTATCGGATACAAGTGGATATTACAGAGAGAGAGTATAAGACCGGGTTCACATCACCGTTTAGTTTTCCGTACATCTGATCCGTCAGATGAACAGAAAAATAAAGAGAAAACGGATCCTGTATTTCAAGCATCAGTTTTGCACATTTGGCATCCGTTTAGGCCATTTCTGTCTGAGATCCGCTATTTTAGAAAAAAGTCCTGCACACAAAACGGAAAACTAAACGGTGATGTGAACCCAGCCTAAGAAGAGAGAACTACAACTCCCAGCATGTTCAGATTATTATAAGACATCATCTAGTTGTACTAGGTGAGAGCTTTAAAAATAACTATAACCCCCAGTATGGCCAGACTTATTATGGGACATCAGTATACATTACAGAGAGGAGGTATAAGAGGAGAGAACTACAACTCCCAGCATTATCAAACTGTACTAGGGCATACGTTGAAATTACATGGAGAGGGATACAATAGGACAGGAGATCTACAACTCCCAGAATTACCAGACTGTATTAGGGCATATGTTTAAATTACATGGAGAAGGATACAATAGATATAACAGAACTACAACTCCCAGCTTTTCCAGGATGGTATGGGTTATCCCAGAACACCACTAACCTCTCCTCCAGGCACCACACAGAAGCTCCACCCCCTCACAGCGATATCCCACAGGTCTGTCACTAGTCCTCTGCACTGGTCACAGTGGCGTACACACAATCCATGGGGCCCCGGTGCAAAACTGATTAATGCCCCCCCCCCATTTCTGAGAGCGCTGCTAAGGGCCATTTTAGCCCCAGTTTACTACTAAAATTAAACGTTTTGGCTAAATAAAGTATATTACAAAAATATAACCTATCACTTGCCCTACACTTTAGCAAAAAAAATAAGAAAATTATATGGCAGTTACACTTTGGGCTACTAAGGGCTCTTTCCGTGCAGCTAATCTGCTGCATGAATGAGTGCCAAGCCCCATTCCGGACAGCAGCGACTCGGAGCAGTAACATGATTGACTGTGATCTTTTATCTACAAAATCACGGTGGCAACCTTATCTTACTGTGATTTTGTAGCAAAAAGAACACAAAGAGGCACGGAGCATTATCAATCATGTCACTGCTCCGTGTCTCTGCTGCCCAGAACGGGGCTTGGATCTCTTTCACACAGCTGATTACCTGCACAGTATCCGCTCGTGTTAAAGAGCCCTAAGCCCAATGGTTACACTCACCCAGTCCTAATAAAATCTGGTCCTACCTCATCCAGGGTGTCGCTGGTGTCGGCGTGATGTCCGCTGGATCCAGAACAAGGTCCCTGTGGGGAGAAAAAGAATAATCACATCAGGAAGGGATGGTGACTGGCCCTGTGAAATCACCAGCAGGTGCTGTGCTGGCCTGTAAGACTGAGCCATGCCAATGTATAGCAGGGTAATCCAGTGCTACCACACAGTACTAATGCCCACCTTGAGGCCCCTTCACAGTACTAATGCCCACCTTTGTTCCTGTAACAGTAGTTATACTCAGATATGTGCCCCCCTCACAGTAGTTATGCCCAGTTATGTGCCCCCTCACAGTATTAATGCCAAATATGTGTCCCCTCAAAGTAGTAATGACCAGATTATGTGTCCCCTCACAGTAGTAATGCCAAATATGTGCCCCCTCACAGTAATAATGCCAGATTATATGCACCTCACAGTATTTATGCCCAGTTATGTGCCCCCTCACAGTAGATATACCCATATATGTGCCCCCTCGGAGCGGTTATGCCAGATTATGTGTCCCTCACATTAGATGTGCCCCTCACAGTGGTTATGCCAGATTACCTGCCCCCTCACAGTAGTAATGCCTTCATATGTGCCCCCTCATAGTTATGCCTTCATATGTGCCCCCCCTCACAGTAGTTATGCCAGCTTAGGTGCCCCCCTCACAGTAGTTATGCCTTTATATGTGCCCCCTCATAGTTATGCCTTCATATGTGCCCCCCTCACAGTAGTTATGCCAGCTTAGGTGCCCCCTCACAGTAGTTATGCCTTTATATGTGCCCCCTCATAGTTATGCCTTCATATGTGCCCCCTCACTGTAGTTATGCCAGCTTAGGTGCCCCCTCAAATTAGTTATGGCCCCCACTTGCCCTTTGCCCCCAGTCTGCAGTCTTAGAAAAAAAAACATACTTACCTTCTTCCCTGATGACAGGCTCCCTCACTCATCACGCTGCTGGCTGTGCTCAAGGCAGATTCCCGGGTTTTCAGATCTCCTCCCACAGCCAGCAGCGCGATGTGGGGCCAGCAGGGGGAGCTCCTGAGCTGTGAAGCAGGGATGAGAAAGGTTTCCTGCTTCACTGTGGAAAGAAAATGCCGGCCGGGCGGCCAGCTGTGAGTGAGTGCGCGCCCCATCCCCCTCCCCATATTATACATGTAATGGAGCGCTCTGATGGGGCCCGAAATTGCCACTGTACTTCATGCTGGGCCCCATCAGAGCGCTCCATTACATGTGCGTACAGCCGTTTTTAACATGATTTAGGGTGGGGGGTGGGTCCACAGGCGGCCGGGCCCCCTGGAGTGCCGGGCCCCGTCGCAAGTGCGACCCCTATATGTACGCCACTGACTGGTCACATGATGATGATGACATCACCAAAGGTCCTTTAGACTTCTGCTGCTCTGCTATTCCTAGAAATGACTATTTCCCGGACTCCAGAAGGACCTTTTCTATCTATTACATACTGAGAAGGTATCATGTAGGAGAGGTCCCTCTGAGTCATGGGATTTAGCCAGCTCATATAGAAATGACTATTTCCCCGACTCCAGAAGGACCTTTTCTATCTATTACATACTGAGAAGGTATCATGTAGGAGAGGTCCCTCTGAGTCATGGGATTTAGCCAGCTCATATAGAAATTACTATTTCCCGGACTCCAGAAGGACCTTTTCTATCTATTACATACCGAGAAGGTGTCATGTAGGAGAGGTCCCTCTGAGTCATGGGATTTAGCCAGACTAGAAATGACTATTTCCCGGACTCCAGAAGGACCTTTTCTATCAATTACATACTGAGAAGGTATCATGTAGGAGAGGTCCCTCTGAGTCATGGGATTTAGCCAGACTAGAAATTACTATTTCCCGGTCTCCACAAGGACCTTTTCTATCTATTACATACTGATAAGGTGTCATGTAGGAGACGTCCCTCTGAGTCATGGGATTTAGCCAGCTCATATCGAAATTACTATTTCCCGGACTCCAGAAGGACCTTTTCTATCTATTGCATACTGAGAAGGTGTCATGTAGCAGAGGTCCCTCTGAGTCATGGGATTTAGCCAGACTAGAAATGACTATTTCCCGGACTCCAGAAGGACCTTTTCTATCTATTACATACTGAGAAGGTATCATGTAGGAGAGGTCCCTCTGAGTCATGGGATTTAGCCAGCTTATATAGAAATTACTATTTCCCCGACTCCAGAAGGACCTTTTCTATCTATTACATACTGAGAAGGTGTCATGTAGGAGAGTTCCCTCTGAGTCATGGGATTTAGCCAGCTCATATAGAAATTACTTTTTCAGTAATTTAGAGTTTTATTCAAATTTTACATGAATACACAACAAAAAACTGCACTTTATTAAGTAATAGTAGATTAGTATCAATATAGTGACAGAAAAGAAAAAAAACAAAAAAAAAACAAAAGCAAATTATCATTACTGCATAGTAACAAATGGTATATTCCATTACACAAGAAGAGTAAACCTATCACGGTCTAACACGCTACAAAATGGAAAAGGAAGTAGGGGTGGAATGAAGGGAAATGGGGGCTGGAAAGGATGCGGACTAAGCTATACTTGCAAAAAAAAACAAACAATACTGAGAGACTAGTGTCAATCTCTACCTAGAAATTACTTTTTCCCGGACTCCAGAAGGACCCTTTCTATCTATTATATACCGAGAAGGTGTCATGTAGAAGAGGTCCCTCTGAGTCATGGGATTTAGCCAGACTAGAAATGACTATTTCCCGGACTCCAGAAGGACCTTTTCTATCAATTACATACTGAGAAGGTATCATGTAGGAGAGGTCCCTCTGAGTCATGGGATTTAGCCAGCTCATATAGAAATTACTATTTCCCGGACTCCAGAAGGACCTTTTCTATCTATTAAATACTGAGAAGGTGTCATGTAGGAGAGGTCCCTCTGAGTCATGGGATTTAGCCAGCTCATATAGCTAAACGATCCGACGTTTAGCTTTTTCTGAATGGTTACCATGGCAGCCAGGACGCTAAAGTCCTGGTTGCCATGGTAAAGTGTAGTGGGGAGCGGGGGAGCAGTATACTTACAGTCCGTGCGGCTCCCAGGGCGCTCCAGAGTGACGTCAGGGCGCCCCAGGCGCATGGATCACGTGATTGCATAGATCACCCTGATCATCCTGATCAGTCTTCTAATGCTATCAGGCGACTTGCATTCTGACGGATTCGGCGGGACGGAAGTGTGAAAGAGGCCTAGGAAAGAGAAATTCTATCTATTTATCCATGTACCTGACCCCGGCTTGTGTTCCTGTCCTTTGACCTATAATCCCTGTTCTGATATCCTGCTCCTGACCCAGCCTGCACCTAGGCTACCGGCCCTGACTGACTACCTTGGCCTGTATTCAGACACTGCTCCTGCCTGACGCTTTAAGACTTGTTTTAAAGACTCTATTCTGCCTGGTCAGCTGTCACCTACTCCAGGTTAGGTAATACAACCCGCAGTATGTTAATTTAGGCCAGTGATGGGCAAACTGCAGCTCTCCAGCTGTTGCAGAACTACAACTCCCAGCATGCAAAGACTACATCTATCAGCCTACAGCAGGGCATGGTGGGAGTTGTAGTTTTGCAACACCTGGAAAGCCACAATCTGCCTATCACTGGTTTAGGCAGTTACTTACAATTTACCTAGTTATACAAAATTTCCATTGAATACCATTTATGCCACATATAGTGACTTACCAGCCCCACATCTCAGTGCTGCACTCATTACTTACCAGTCCCACATCTCAGTGCTGCACTCATTACTCACAATTTGCACTGACACATAGGATATGAATAGAGATGAGTGAACACCTGGAAGTTCGGGTTCGGGAAGTTCGGCCGAACTTCCGATGTTCGGGTTCGGGATCCGAACTCAACCCGAACTTTATCCCGAACCCCATTGAAGTCAATGGGGACCCGAACTTTTAGGCACTAAAAAGGCTGTAAAATAGTCCAGGAAAGGGCTAGAGGGCTGCAAAAGGCAGCAAAATGTAGGTAAATCCCCTGCAAACAAATGTGGATAGGGAAATGAATTAAAATAAAATTAAATAAAGAAAAATTAACCAATATCAATTGGAGAGAGGTCCCACAGCAAGGAATCATGCGTTATATCACCCACCACTGGAGAAGGCCACTTTCAGTTATTTCGGCCCCAGCACACAGACAGAGGAGAGAGGTCCCACAGCAAGGAATCATGCATCATATCACCCACCACTGGAGAAGGCCACTTTCAGTTATTTCGGCCCAGCACCCAGATAGAGGAGAGAGGTCCCACAGCAAGGAATCATGCGTCATTTCACACACCACTAGAAAAGGCCACTTTCAGTTATTTCGGACCCAGCACCCAGACAGAGGAGAGAGGTCCCACAGCAAGGAATAAGGCGTCATATCACCCACCACTGGAGAAGGCCACTTTCAGTTATTTCGGCCCAGCACCCAGACAGAGGAGAGAGGTCCCAAAGCAAGGAATCATGCATCATATCACCCACCACTGGAGCAGGCCACTTTCAGTTATTTCAGGCCAGCACCCAGACAGAGGAGAGAGGTCCCACAGCAAGGAATCAGGCGTCATATCACCCACCACTGGAGAAGGCCACTTTCAGTTATTTCGGCCCAGCACCCAGACAGGGGAGAGGTCCCACAGCAAGGAATCATGCGTCATATCACCCTGGAGAAGGCCACTTTCAGTTATTTCGGCCCAGCACCCAGACAGAGGAGAGGTTCATTCAACTTTGGGTTGCACCGCAAGATCATGGTAAAGTTAAAAAAATTAGGATTCAATAAAGAAGTGCCCCGGAGTACAAGAATGCATGGTTGAGGGGGAGGCAGTTATAAATGTCTATTCTGCACAAGGGAGGCACAGGTCCTGTGGGATCCATGCCTGGTTCATTTTTATGAACGTCAGCTTGTCCACGTTGGCTGTGGACAGGTGGCTGCGTTTGTCAGTAATGACGCCCCCTGCCATGCTGAATACACGTTCAGACAAAACGCTGGCCGCCGGGCAGGCCAGCACCTCCAAGGCATAAAATGCTAACTCTGGCCACGTGGACAATTTGGAGACCCAGAAGTTGAATGGGGCCGAACCATCAGTCAGTACGTGGAGGGTGTGCAGACGTACTGTTCAACCATGTTAGTGAAATGCTGCCTCCTGCTAACACGTTCCGTATCAGGTGGTGGTGCAGTTAGCTGTGGCGTGGAGACAAAACCTTTCCACATTTCTGCCATGCTAACCCTGCCCTCAGAGGA
>JAKVIS010004975.1:0-12882 GCA_033119425.1 Bufotes viridis
CTGGATGATGGTATGTATCATTCATAGTCATGCACTTACAAAAACACACATAAATGAACAGACTTAAAGGGGTTTTCCGAGACTTAAATATTGATGATCTATCCTTTGGATAGGTCATCAGTGTGTGACCGGCAGGCCTCCAACACCCAGGACCCCAGCTGATCTGCTGTTTGAGAAGGTAGCAGCGCTTGCAGTAGCACTGCAATACCAAGCATAGCCGCTATACAATGTACAGTGTTGTGCTTTGTAAGCTGCGAGAAGGCCATGTCGCTCACAGGAACGCTGGTGCCTCCTCAAACAGCTGATCGGCACAGGTCAGGGTGTCGGATCCCTACTTATCAGAAACTGATGACCTATCCAGTGGATAGGTCATCAGTATTTAAATCTCAGAAAACCCTTTTAATCATTGCACATGACAGGGGTACTGGTTACTACAGGTCGACCCCTTCCACCGGCTGCCTTGGCCCACCCCCAAACCATTCTCCCCCCCAAATAAAACACAGACAACGTCTTTGGATTAAATTAGGCCACAGCAGCCTTTATTATTACAACCATACATAAATAACAGTCCAACCTTTATAAATACAACCAGAATCCCCTTAACCTTTTATTCTTCCCTTCCCTAAGGGGAGGTCCTTGAAGCCCAAAATCCCCAGAAACAACCCTGCCAGGTTTAGCCGGCTTGCCTCCAGCCGTTGACCCCCCAGCTCGGAGGCAACACCTGCCGACTCCCCCTGACAGTTCCGCCACCGCCAAGTGCCACACCTGGGAGTCCAGCCCCCACCTTAGGGCCCTCCCATCCTCATCACCAGATAATCTCACCGACTCCAAGGACCTCCCCCCGCCACAGCCGCCGTGACAACCACAAGCCCTCCCCCCCATCCCCCAAAAACAATGGGCGGGCGGGCGTTCCGTTCGCTTCTCTCAAACAAAATGGCCCCTATCCCTTCCATGTTGGCCCCTATAACCCCTCTCAACTCCACCCCCCTCCACTGACCTGACCAATCACTACCTCCCGGGGTCTCCCTAACCACCCCCCCGTCATGGTCGCCTCCCCTCCATGTTTCACCTCCGGTCCAGCTTAACTTGACAGGGGTACTGGTTACTACAGGTCGACCCCTTCCACCGGCTGCCTTGGCCCACCCCCAAACCATTCTCCCCCCCAAATAAAACACAGACAACGTCTTTGGATTAAATTAGGCCACAGCAGCCTTTATTATTACAAACATACATAAATAACAGTCCAACCTTTATAAATACAACCAGAATCCCCTTAACCTTTTATTCTTCCCTTCCCTAAGGGGAGGTCCTTGAAGCCCAAAATCCCCAGAAACAACCCTGCCAGGTTTAGCCGGCTTGCCTCCAGCCGTTGACCCCCAGCTCGGAGGCACCACCTGCCGACTCCCCTGACAGTTCCGCCACCGCCAAGTGCCACACCTGGGAGTCCAGCCCCCACCTTAGGGCCCTCCCATCCTCATCACCAGATAATCTCACCGACTCCAAGGACCTCCCCCGCCACAGGCGCACCAGGCTTGACCCCTTAAGCCTGTGCGTCCCTCCACACCCGAACCGCCTTCTCCACGCCCTCCTGTATGGCCAGACTCCACATGTCCAACCCCAGCGCATTCAAGTGCACCCCATCACTCCGCCAAAAACCACCAACTCCTTTCTCCAGATCAAAATGCCGCACCGCCAATCCCCCATTCCGCGCAAGAAACCGACTCCACCGCCCGATTGACCTTCACCCTCGCCTTGTTCACTCCTTCTACCGATCGGGCCCCCCGCCAAACCGTCCGGCACAATGTCGGACCAAACAATCAGCATCTTGGGATAAAGCGCCCACAACCGCAACAAGTCAAACTTAATATCGCGCACTAGCTCCCTAAACGGGCGGGCCCCCAAGTCGTTGCCCCCGACATGCAAAACCAGCACATCAGGAGCCCTGTCCCGTCTAACAAACCTGTTAAATTCCGGCAACATACCGCCCCACAACATCCCCCGTCTACCAATCCACCTTACCACCACCTCAGTGCGTCGAAACCCGAGCTGCAGACCGTCCGGCCTAACCGCCGCCCTGGCCGCGCCCCACCATACATAAGAATGCCCCAACAACCAGACCAAAACCGGAACCGCACCTGTAAAGAGAAGAACACGACAAGAAGCAAACATGACCACACTACAACATTCCCCCAAACCCATCTGACCCTCTCACCACACCACCCGCTCAGGACGAACATAAGACCTGAAACGCCTCGATTCCCACCGCCCAATCTTCCGGATAATCTCTTCCCCAAACCCCACCTAGCCGCCTCCGTCGCCGCCCCAATCCGAAAGGAATGACCCGAAAAACCTGATTCAGCGACCCCCAACTCCGTCAAGCACTTCCTAAATACCGCCGTGAACTGGAACCGGGATAGGAAAGAGCCATCCTCATGTACCAGCAACGGGGCACGTACAGGCCCACCACCCTCCAGCAGGAACTCCCGCGTGCACCGAACCGGGCACATACGGCAACCCGCAACTTCGAACAAAACCACCCTACGGCCCCTCCTCCACATCCGCCTTAGATCGGCGAATCACAAACTCCACCCGATCAGCGAACACCTCCACATCGCCCCTACCCAAGCCCCCCGCCTTGCGAACCGTCGGGCAAACCAGCTCGCCCAGCCGCAACGCCCGAAAACGCCAGCGAAAAGGCTAAACGAAACAACCTCCCTTCCCACAAGGACCGACAAACCGAATCCAAGCGTTCCCCCAGGCCAACTAGCAACGCAAAAGAGACTGGGCGCCTGTCATCCGCCCCCACTCTCTCCCGCCGCCAACCCTTCATTGCCCGGGACACCAAGAAAGACTTGGTCGCGTCAGGCAAACGCCGGAGCCGAAACCCAAAACACAACCCCGCCAAACATTGATTCATCCTAGCCACGGACCACCCTCGTCCCTACAATGCCCGATGAACAACAACAAGGCTATTTCCTCCTCCCCGTCCCCCGACCCCAACATATCCTTCCATTGCTCCCAACCCCGCCAAGCCTTCGAATACGCCTCCCACGTACTCGGAGCCAATGAAGACCTGATCAACGAAGCCGCCGCTACTCCAGAACGGTCCAAAGTGACGCTGGGCACTCCAACCCCACCTCCGCCGCGCCGGGGCCAGCTGACGAAAACGGTCCCACTGCGAACGAGAGAGCGCCAGCGATACAGTTATCAACCCCCGGGACATGCACCGCCACCACCCAAGCGTTCAACGACAAACACTCAAGCACCAACTTCTGCAGCAACCGCACGACTAACGGAGATGATGCAGACAACCCGTCGATCGCTTGGACCACCCCCAAGTTATCGCAGTGGAAGCGGATCTTTTTATTCCGGAAAATCCCCCCCCAGAGCACCACTGCCATAACAATCGGAAACAGCTCCAACAACGCTAGGTTACGGACCCAACCCCTCTGAACCCAGCTATCGGGCCACACCCCCACGCACCACTGCCCCTGACAGTATGCCCCGTACCCACAACTTCCCGCCGCATCTGAATACAGGTCAAAATCAACTGCATCCACCACCTCCTCCATGAACAACGACCGGCCGTTATACTGCTCTAGAAATGAACCCCAGACCGCCAAATCAGCCCTCAACTCCCTACCCAACCTAATAAAATGGTGTGGTGACCGAACGCCAGAGAGCGCCCCCGCCAATCGCCTACTGAAAACCCTCCCCATTGGCATGACCCGGCACGCAAAATTAAGCTTGCCCAGGAGCGACTGGAGCTCCCGCAGCCTAATTTTAGGCACCCGCCTCGCCCTAGACACCTCGCCCTTCAAATCCTCCAACTTATCGGCCGGCAGCCAACACTCCATCCGGACCGAATCTAACACGATCCCCAAAAAACACAATTCCGTCGTAGGCCCCACCGTCTTCTCCCCCGCCAACGGGACCCCAAACGACTCGAACAACCCCCGCAACGTATTCAACAAAACCGAACAAACAAACGAACCTCCCGGACCAACACAAAGAAAATCATCCAGGTAATGGATGACAGAATCCAACCCCGCCGCGTCCCGGACTGCCCACTCCAGAAACGTGCTAAACGCCTCGAAATACGCACACGATAGGGAACAGCCCATCGGCAGACAACGGTCCACAAAAAATCCCCCCTCCCAGAAACAGCCCAACAAGTGCAAACTCTCCGGATGGACGGGCAAAAGACGAAACGCCGCCTCAATATCCACCTTCGCCATCAACGCCCCTGTACCGAAACGCTTCACCAACGCCACTGCCGCATCAAACGAGGTATAAACCACGGAACACAAAGCCGGGTCGATACCGCCGTTGACCGACGTTCCTTTAGGGAAGGACAAGTGGTGAATTAAACGAAACTTATTAGGCTCCTTCTTGGGAACCACTCCCAGAGGCGAAACCCGTAACCCCTCAAGCGGCGGTTCCGCAAACGGGCCCGCCATCCTGCCCAACGCCACCTCCTTGCCCAACTTCTCCGAAACCACCCCGGGTGTTCCAGAGCCGAACGCAAATTCTTTTTAACCACTCGAGCCCCCGCCGCCACCGACGGAATCTGAATCCGACCGAAAACCCTCCTCAACAACAGCGCCGCTCGCCGATCAGGGTACCTATCGAGATACGGCCCCATCTTTTCCAGCCGAACTGGCGTCACCCCTTTTCCAGACCCTCCCCCTTTCTGCTTACCCTCGAAAACAACGTGACGCTCCATGAGCCCCGCCGCAAGTGGAGCATTCATGCTTAAACTTGCATTTTGCCCCAAACTTGCAGGATCCCTCGTTAAAGATGAAGCACAGTCCCTTCGCGGACGCCACTGCAAAAGCGGACTGCCCTCCTCCCCCACCGCCACTGGATTCCCTCGAAAGGACTGCCCCGCTCTAACCGGGCCGTGACTTTCAACCACAAGGCAATATCCTTATGGTCCCACCTAATCCCGGGCGCACCGCTTCCGCTGCCGGAACTGTTCATCATAGCGCAGCCACGCCATGCCCCCGTAAACCCGATACGCTTCCCCGATCGCGTCTAAATAGCAGAACAGCGCCGAGCAACACCCCGGCTCCTTCTCCCCAATGACACTAGCCAAGATAGTGAACGCTTGCAACCAATTTGCAAACGTACGCGGGATCAACCGGTATCTACGTTTTTCCTCCTCCTCCTTCTTCCCCTCCTCTTTCCCCGTCCTGTCTAAATTAAACCTTTCCAAGGGCAGCAGCGAAAAAATGTCGACATACTCCCCCTTCCAAATTTTTTCCCTCACCTCCTGTTTCAAATGGGCCCCCAATAGCCCCTCAAAACATACATATGCCTCCCACTTCGCTTTATTATCCAAAGCCGGCGCCTCCTCCCCCGAACCCCCCGCTTGCGTTTGCACGGACGCCGTACTGGCCCGCACTTCGGTCCCCGCCGCCCCCACACCCCCCATGCCCCTGGGACCCCCGACCCCCCACGCCGGCAACGGCGACGGCGCCCCCGAACCTAAACCCGCCACCAAACCGGCCAACCCCCCCAGCAACTGCCCCAAACCCCTACCCCAATCTCCCTGGGGCCCCCCGCCCCCGCCAACTGCACTAACGGACCCCAAGGTGTCTCACCTGGCTGCGTGGGTGCTGTGTCCCCACCAGCCGCTGCTCCAGGTTCCTGAGGTGTAGGAAGGGTCCCTCTCGACGGTCCATTCGGTCCCCTGACAGACCTGGGGTCAGGGACGCAGACGCTCTCCAGCGCGCGGGCATCTTCAGGGGAGGCGGAGCCCCCCCCCTTTTCCAACGGCTCCTGACTAGCCGAGGGCCTGCTGTCACGTGGCCTCCTGTAACCAGCAGCCCCGCTCCCTTCCTCCGCCTGTCCAGCCGCCGAGGGCCTGCCACCACAGTCCTCCGGGTAAGTGGCAGCCCCGCTCCCCACCACCGACCTGCGACCGGGGCCCCAGCCTCCGCCTCCTGTTGCTGGGGCCGCCGATCCTGGTCCCGCCTCCAAACGCCGCGCTCTGAGCCGGGCAGACCTGGCACGGCCTGCAGGAGGGCTCCGCCTGCATGGTGGATTCCTCCCCGCCCGGGCGTGCGGGAAGGCACCGAGCCCGCAGCCTCAGAGCGGGAGGGTCCCTAGAGGGGCTCCTGCGTCGGCGCTGAGCCCTGGGGAAGCCATGTCTGGGCTGGCAGCGCCGGCGGCCTGGACCGCCGCGGCTCGGGACGCCTGTGGTGAGGGCTCAGCAGACTCCCTCACCTCCCCTGCAGCAGTGACTGGACCCGCCTCCTGAAGCCAGTCATCCCGCGCTCTGCTGCCGCCTTCCTCAACTCCTCAAAGAGGGCCTCCATCACAGGTGCTGCTCCGCTCGCTTCTCTCAAACAAAATGGCCCCTATCCCTTCCATGTTGGCCCCTATAACCCCTCTCAACTCCACCCCCCTCCACTGACCTGACCAATCACTACCTCCCGGGGTCTCCCTAACCACCCCCCCGTCATGGTCGCCTCCCCTCCATGTTTCACCTCCGGTCCAGCTTAACTCAATCACAATACACACACACCAAAACATATGTTATAGCGGTAACCCCCCTTAGTATGCCTGGAGGAAGGGCAGTACAGCAGCCATGGATTCCCACAGGTTTCCTCCACAGGGGTTTTTTCCTGTCCTGAGAGCTGCTGTACGCTCTTCGTGAGTGATGGGAGGTAACCAGCACATATAAAATACACATATGCACATAATAAACTTCACAATTTTTAACACTCTTTACCGTCTCCGAGTCGTTTCTTCCATTTTTGTGTATGAAAGAAAAACATTATTTAGAAAATGTGGATGATGTGGGATTTGCCTTTTGAGATAAAGGGACAAACTGATCTCCTGGTTTTGGTGACTGATCACAATATCACGGATCATCTGTACCTTGCAGCTTTTATTGCTGGAACTAGCTCTTGAACCTGTTACGGACACAGGGCGTACAGGTACACCATGATATCCGAGTCCTTAAGGACACAGGGCTTACAGGTACGTCTTGTGTAATTCTGATCACCGCCGCATGGCAGGCGGTGATCGGAACAGAGTGCCTGCTGAAATCATTCAGCAGCCACTCTGTGACAATGCCGAGGGGGGTCCTGTAACTCCCCCGTATCGGAGATCGCAGCAAACCGCAGGTCAATTAAGACCTGCGGTTTGCTGCATTTCTGGGTTATTCGGGTCTCTCGTGACCCGATAACCCAGAATAGGATGGCGATCGGTGGTGTGGTAATACACCATCAACCACCATCCTTAGATCCTGAGAGGTGATGATGACATTACTTCTCAGGATTGCATCCTATTGGCTGGAAGGGCAGGCAGGGGTTAACTCCCCCCAGCTCTGCTCTCTTCCTCCATACTGCTTCTGTGGACCCAGGAAAGAGAGCAGCCCATCTGTCCAGCTCTGAGCCAGCACCCCCCAGTGAGCCACCATAGTGCCATCTGGCACTAAAGAGGTACTAGGGACAGGTTTAGGGAAAGCTTAGATTAGGCAGGGAGACTGAGGGTTAGCTTAAGGAAAAAAATACGTTTTTTTCAGCTGTGTGATCCTAGACCCCAGAGGGGTGCTGCAGCTTGCTCCCCACCCCCCCACACACATATTTTTGGGCGCAAGCGCTTTTCTTTCTTTTGTGCATGCACTCTTAGCGTCCGGCCACTGTTAGCGCATTACCCACCCCACCGCTGATCAGTGAGTTTGAATCCTTTTTTTTGGGGGGGTAGGGTAGGGATTTCATTTTTTTCATTTTTTTTCTGTTAGGTTTAGGGGAAAATGAACGTGAACACCCGCCCCCCCACACACACGCACACTAAATAAAGTTTTCCACACACACACACTCCCCTATGGCCCGCCGGATATTCTCGGCCCAGGAGGCATACACCCAGCTGCTCCAGTGAGGACAAGGATGACCCCACTTTCCTCTTGTCATCCGCGTCCTTCTCATCATCTAGTGATGATGATGAGCCCCCAAGGCGGCGGAGACGCCCTGGGGCTCGTACTACTGTATTTTTCCGGCCCACCAGATAAGTCCACCTGAGCCCCCAACCGGTGAACTTGTCTGGTGTACTCCAGAGGATTTTGAGCCCATGATTCCTGACTTTGGAATCCAGATTCGCACAGTGGGCTTCACTGAATATGAGTATTTTAGTTTTTTTTTTCAGTGACCACTTTGTGAATCTGATGGTGGAGCAAACGAACTTGTACGCCCAACTGTTCACTGCTCAACACCCGGGCTCCTTTTTGGCTAGGCCCGGTAGCTGGACTCCGATCACTGCAGCCGAGATGAGGACGTTTTGGGGCCTCGTGCTGCACATGGGCCTAGTCAAAAAACCCAGTGTCAGACTGTACTGGAGTGGGGACGTTCTCTACCAGACCTCACTCTACTGTATGGCCATGACACGTTCCCATTTTGAGGCCATTCGGAAATGCCTGCATTATGCAGATAATGCAGCATGTCCTACCCAAGGTGATCCTGCCTCTGACCGTCTGTAAAAAATCAGGCCGGTCATCGATCACTTCGGGGCCAAATTTTTGGAGGCCTATGTACCTGGAAGGGAGGTCAATGTTCATGAGTCTCTCATTGCTTTCAAGGGGAGACTCATTTTCCACCAGTATGTTCCCTCTAAGCGGACGAGGCATGGCGTGAAGCTGTACAAACTTTGTGAGTACCTCAGGGTACACTTACATGTTTCGTGTATACAAGGGTGAAATTCTCGTATTGATTGTTCCCCCACTCTGGGTGTTAGCGGGAAACTTGTGTGGGACCTTATGCACCCACTGCTAGATAAGGGTTACCACCTGTATGTGGATAAATTTTATACTAGTATCCCCTTGTTCCAGTCCCTCGCAACCAGATTCACGTCCGGAAAAATCAATGCGGCCTCCACCAGGGGTACCTATCCCCAGGGGTGAGACCCGTGCCCTTACCAGTGGAAACCTGTTGCTGGTCAGATATAAGAACAAGAGGGATATCCTTGTACTGTCCACAATTCACGGTAGCGGCATCCCCCCGTCCCTGTGCGAGGTACCACGGCAACGGTCATCAAGCCCAATTGTATAGTCGATGTGGCGAAACCAACCGCGCCACTGGGTTTCGGAGGGGACAGATTGCTCGCCTCCTGCCCTGTGACTATGGCCCCATGTATGCTTGTACTGTTTGAGCGGTGATACCCCAGATAGCTCTGCTATGGAGCCCATTCGTATAATGAAAGACTATGGGAAAGACTTTAGCTCCATGGCAATTGAACTGGATGTGTGTGGTCTGAGCGCCATTCAATAATGTGCGCTCAGACCTAAGCTATCTGGGGATATGTTGCATGTATATGTTTTATGTAGTAATTGTAACATTGTGTAATTTTATGTCCTTTTGCAACCATGTGCTCAATGGAGTCTGCCTCTATCCCTGGATATAATTGGATTATTTTCCCCATTGTCTCCAGGACAGAAGACATTGTGCAGAGGGGAGGGATATGCTGGGGGTGTCTGTATTGTCCCATTGTGTGTGATTGGCTGCTGTATCCTGTGTCGCAGTCTTCCTTCTGGTCCCCTAGGGGAGTGTCCACCAGGTGGGAGACCTGCATAAATACCGGGCAGGTAGCCCTCAATAAAGTTAGAATTCCTGTTTAACCATTAATACGGAGCCTCGTCTCGTACTTGGGGGGAATTGCTACGTCAGAACGTTCTCTTGCCTGTTCCAGGAAAGGAGGACTTCGTATGGTTCCAGTTCGGTGGATTCCAGCGGTTGTGGGTTGCTGTGCTCTTCGCCAGGGGAATCGCCCGAACGGTATTAACCCTCGCTATACCGGGTTATACCGTAACAGTCGACTACAATCGGTATATGGGAGGAGTTGATCTCTCTGATCCAAGTCCTCAAGCCATATAACTCCATGCGAAAAACCCGGGCATGGTACAAAAAAGTTGCGTTCTACTTGGTAGAGGTTGCCTTGTGCAACTCTTTTGTGCTGTTCTGGAGCGCTGGTAACACAGGGAAATTCCAGCAGTTCTATGAGGCAGTCCTTAAGGACCTGATCTTTTTGAATAGGAAAGAGCAGGACGGAGTACCTCGGGAACTGGAGGCGCTCGGATCGTCCCTGGCCAACACTTTCCAGGTGTGGTCCCCCATACTGGAAAGAAAGGACGGTCCCAAAAAAAAAGTGCAGAGTGTGTCACAGGACAGGGATACGGAAGGACACCACCACTCAGTGTGACACGTGCCACGATCATCCGGGGCTCTGCATTGACGGTTGCTTCAGGGAGTACCACACTTCCATAGAGTACTAAATTTTAAATCCCCTTCCCCAATTTTAATTATATTTAGCCACAGACAATCGCCCAGAAAATAAATAAATAAATAAATAGACATATTAGGTATTGCCGCGTCCGTAAGGATCTGCTGTATAAAAATACCCCATGACCTAACCACTCAGATGAACACAGTCAAAAAAATAAAATAAAAACGGTGCCAAAACAGCAATTTTTTGGCAAATTTTCCATTTTAATCCATTACTACCAGTAACAAAGCAAAGGTTAACAGCCAAACAAGACTCGATATATATTGCCCTGATTCTCTAGTTTATAGAAACACCCCATATGTGGTCGTAAACTGCTGTATGACCAAACGGCAGGGGGCAGAAGGAAAGGAACGCGATATGGTTTCTGGAAGGCAAATTTTGATGGCCTTTTTTTTTTACATCATGTTCCATTTGAAGAACCCCTGATGTACCCCTAGAGTAGAAACTCCATAAAAGTGACCCCGATCAAAGAAACTAGACTAGAGTTGAGAAGACACCTGGATGTTCGGGTCTGAGAAGTTCGGCCGAACTTCATGAAATTGTTCGGGTTCGGCATCCGAACTCGTCCCGAACTTGACCCCGAACCCAAACCCCATTGAAGTCAATGGGGACCCGAACTTTTGGGCACTAAAAAGGCTGTAAGATAGCCCTGGAAAGGGCTAGAGGTCTGCAAAAGACATCAAAATGTAGGTAAATCCCCTGCAAACAAATGTGGATAGGGAAATGACTTAAAATAAAATAAAATAAATAAAAGTTAACCAATATCAATTGGCAACTTGGAGGAGGAGGTGGAATAGGAGGTTGGGGTGGCGTCAGGTGGGAATGCTATGGGAGTTGAAGTTCTCATCACAGCCATAAAGGATTCATGTCAGCCTGCAGTGCCACAGGCCTCATTCACAGCTTCAGGCCCAAAACAACCATACATGGGGGTTGGAGAAGTTGTCATCACAGCCAAAATGGATTGATGCCTGCCGGCAGTGTCATAGGCCTCATGCACAGACTCAGGCCAATGGCAACCATACATGGGAGTTGAAGTTGTCATCAAAGCCAAGAAGGAATCATGTCTGCCTGCAGGGACACAGGCCTCATTCAAACATTCAGGCCCACGGGACCCACAAAGAGGAGAGTTAAAATCACACCAAGACAGTATTGATTCCACCCAGCAATGCCACAGGCCTCATTCACAGATATAGACCCATGTCACCCATAAAGAGGAGAGTTACAATCATGCCAAAACAGTATTGATTTCACACAGTATTGACCAAATTAGTTGATACCAGTCAGAAATAAACTACAAAGTGATAGATAATTCATGCAATTTTATTAATCAATATAGAAAACATGATTGGTACAAAGATTAAAAGCAAGTAAAAATAAACACACAAAGTGTGATACACCACAAATAACCATCAAAGTAAGTACAGCTGATGGAAACTGGTATGGGACATATATCACAAGGGTAACATCTATAAGTAAATGCCACAAAGTCAATGAACAGACTATGTATAAAGGTTAAGACCATTCATGTCACAGCCAGTTCATGTACATATATATAGGAGATTTAACTCCTAAGATAGAAAGGCGTGTCTGGTCCTAAATAAAGATGTCATAAATAGACATAAAGGCATACACACTAAGTAAATAGCATGATTATAGTACCCACCAGAGGTAAATAGCAGCGGTGTCGCCAAAGAACGCTCCCCGACGCGCGTTTTGCCATCAGCTTTCTCAAGGGGCCACCTTTCTATCGTAGCTGTTATATCTCCTATATATATGTACATGAACTGGCTGTGACATGAATGGTCTTAACCTTTATACATAGTCTGTTCATTGACTTTGTGGCATTTACTTATAGATGTTACCCTTGTGATATATGTCCCATACCAGTTTCCATCAGCTGTACTTACTTTGATGGTTATTTGTGGTGTATCGCACTTTGTGTGTTTATTTTTACTTGCTTTTAATCTTTGTACCAATCATGTTTTCTATATTGATTAATAAAATTGCATGAATTATCTATCACTTTGTAGTTTATTTCTGACTGGTATCAACTAATTTGGTCAATATGTTGTTCTGATATTGAGTCTAATACTTTTGGGAATAAATTGTTGGTTTAAATGATTTCACACAGTAGTGCCATAGGCCTCATTCACTAATTCAGGACCATGGCACCCGCAAAGAGGAGAGCGGTCCTGTAACAGCAACACAGGCCTCAGGTCAACCTGCAATAGATCAGGCCATTATCATTTATGTAGGCCCCTGACACCCAGAAAGAGGAGAGGTCATTTGACATTAAAAAGAGGTTAACTTCTCCCACCAATGCAGCAAGTAATTAAACGAAATATAGGCCCCTGACAACCAGACAATGTAGAGGTCATTTGACAGTATAAAGAGTTTAATGTCTCCAACCAATGCAGCAAGCGATTAAACAAAATATAGGCCCCTGACAACCAGACAATGGGGCGGTCATTTGACAGTAAAAAGAGGTTAATATGACCCACCAAAGCAACAGGTGATTATCTGAAATGTAGGCCCCTGGCACCCAGACAGAGGAGAGAGGTCCCATAGCAGAAAATCAGGCTTCATGTCACCCAG
>JAKVIS010004976.1:0-12803 GCA_033119425.1 Bufotes viridis
GGCATACTAAATAACCCCGAATTTTGACCTGCTGCCATTCCTCAAAGGAAGGACCCACAGACAAGCTTCAGTGCTCATCATGTAACACTAGACCTCCTCTACACACCGTCAAAATAGGAGCTTCGTAACCCCAAAGCGGGCTGCTGGACAGGACTTCCATGGGGGTCACTTTTTGGAAATCTATTCCTAGAAAAGGTAAATCCAAGGCCTACTAAATAACCCGATTTTGACCTGCTGCCATTCCTCAAAGGAAGGATCCACAGACAAGCTTCAGTGCTCATCATGTAACACTAGACCTCCTCTACACAGCCTCAAAATATGAGCTTCTTAACCCCAAGGGGGCTGCTGGACAGGACTTCCATGGGGGTCACTTATGGAAATCCCTCCCAGAAAACGTAAATCCAAGTCCTACTAAATAACCCCGACTTTGACCTGCTGTCATTCCTCAAAGGAAGGACCCACAGACAAGCTTCAGTGCTCTTCATGTAACACTAGACCTCCTCTACACACCCTCAAAATATGAGTTTCCTAAACCCAAAGGGGGCTGCTGGACAAGACTTCCATGGGGAGTTACTTTTGGGAAATCCAAGGCATACTAAATAACCCAGATTTTGACCTGCTGCCATTCCTCAAAGGAAGGACCCACAGACAAGATTCAGTGCTCATCTTGTAACACTAGACCTCCTCTACACACCCTTAACATATGAGCTTCCTAACCCTAAAGGGGGCTGCTGGACAGGACTTCTATGGGGGCTCACTTTATGGAAATCCCTCCCCAGAAAAGTTAAATCCAAGTCCTACTAAATAACCCCGATTTTGACCTGCTGCCATTCCTCAAAGGAAGGATCCACATACAAGCTTCAGTGCTCATCATGTAAAACTAGACCTCCTCTACACACCCTTAACATATGAGCTTCCTAACCCTAAAGGGAGCTGCTGGACAGGACATCAATGGGGGGGTCACTATTTGGAAATCCAAGGCCTACTAAATAACCCAGATTTTGACCTGCTGCCATTCCTCAAAGGAAGGATCCACAGACAAGCTTCAGTGCTCATCATATAACACTAGACCTCCTCTACACACCCTCAAAATATGAGCTTTCTAACCCCAAAGGGGGCTGCTGGACAAGACTTAGATGGGGGGTTACTTTTGGGAAATCCAAGGCATACTAAATAACCCAGATTTTGACCTGCTGCCATTCCTCAAAGGAAGGATCCACAGACAAGCTTCAGTGCTCATCTTGTAACACTAGACCTCCTCTACACACCCTCAAAATATGAGCTTTCTAACCCCAAAGGGGGCTGCTACACAGGACTTCCATGGGGGGTCACTTTTGGAAATCTATTCCTTGAAAAGCTAAATCCAAGGCCTACTAAATAACCCCGACTTTGACCTGCTGTCATTCCTCAAAGGAAGGATCCACAGACAAGCTTCAGTGCTCATCATGTAACACTAGACCTCCTCTACACACCCTCAAAATATGAGCTTTCTAACCCCAAAGGGGGCTGCTGGACAGGACTTCCATTGGGGGGGTCACTTTTTGGAAATCCAAGGACTACTAAATAACCCCGATTTTGACCTGCTGCCATTCCTCAAAGGAAGGACCCACAGACAAGCTTCAGTGCTCATCTTGTAACACTAGACCTCCTCTACACACCCTTAACATATGAGCTTCCTAACCCCAAAGGGGCTGCTGGACAGGACTTCTATGGGGGCTCACTTTATGGAAATCCCTCCCCAGAAAAGTTAAATCCAAGTCCTACTAAATAACCCCGATTTTGACCTGCTGCCATTCCTCAAAGGAAGGATCCACATACAAGCTTCAGTGCTCATCATGTAAAACTAGACCTCCTCTACACACCCTTAACATATGAGCTTCCTAACCCTAAAGGGGGCTGCTGGACAGGACATCAATGGGGGGGGGGGTCACTTTTTGGAAATCCAAGGCCTACTAAATAACCCAGATTTTGACCTGCTGCCATTCCTCAAAGGAAGGATCCACAGACAAGCTTCAGTGCTCATCATATAACACTAGACCTCCTCTACACACCCTCAAAATATGAGCTTTCTAACCCCAAAGGGGGCTGCTGGACAGGACTTCCATGGAGGGTTACTTTTGCGAAATCCAAGGCCTACTAAATAACCCAGATTTTGACCTGCTGCCATTCCTCAAAGGAAGGATCCACAGACAAGCTTCAGTGCTCATCTTGTAACACTAGACCTCCTCTACACACCCTCAAAATATGAGCTTTCTAACCCCAAAGGGGGCTGCTACACAGGACTTCCATGGGGGGTCACTTTTTGGAAATCTATTCCTTGAAAAGCTAAATCCAAGTCCTACTAAATAACCCCGACTTTGACCTGCTGTCATTCCTCAAAGGAAGGATCCACAGACAAGCTTCAGTGCTCATCATGTAACACCTCTAGACCTCCTCTACACACCCTCAAAATATGAGCTTTCTAACCCCAAAGGGGGCTGCTGGACAGGACTTCCATTGGGGGGGTCACTTTTTGGAAATCCAAGGCCTACTAAATAACCCCGATTTTGACCTGCTGCCATTCCTCAAAGGAAGGACCCACATACAAGCTTTAGTGCTCATCATGTAACACTAGACCTCCTCTACATACCCTCAAAATATGAGCTACCTAACCCCAAAGGGGGCTGCTGGACAGGACTTCCATGGGTGGTCACTTTATGGAAATCCCTCCCCAGAAAAGGTAAATCCAAGTCCTACTAAATAACCCCGATTTTGACCTGCTGCCATTCCTCAAAGGACGGCCCACAGACAAGCTTCAGTGCTCATCGTGTAACACTAGACATCCTCTACACACCGTCAAAATAGGAGCTTCGTAACCCCAAAGCGGGCTGCTGGACAGGACTAACATGGGGGTCACTTTTTGGAAATCTATTCCTTGAAAAGGTAAATCCAAGGCCTACTAAATAACCCCGATTTTGACCTGCTGCTATTACTCAAAGGAAGGACCCACAGACAAGCTTCTGTGCTCATCATGTAACACTAGAACTCCTCTACACACCCATAACATATGAGCTTCCTAACCCCAAGGGGGGCTGCTGGACAATACTTCCATGGGGGGTTACTTTTGGGAAATCCAAGGCTTACTAAATAACCCAGAATTTGACCTGCTGCCATTCCTCAAAGGAAGGATCCACAGGCAAGCTTCAGTGCTCATCATGTAACAGTAGACCTCCTCTACCCAGCCTCAAAATGTGACCTTCTTAACCCCAAAGGGGGCTGCTGGACAGGACTTCCATGTGGGGATCAATTTTTGAAAATCTATTCCTTGAAAAGGTAAATCCAAGGCCTACTAAATAACCCCGACTTTGACCTGCTGCCATTCCTCAAAGGAAGGACCCACAGACAAGCTTCAGTGCTCATGGTGTAACACTAGACATCCTCTACACACCGTCAAAATAGGAGCTTCGTAACCCCAAAGCGGGCTGCTGGACAGGACTTCCATGGGGGGTTCCTTTTTGGAAATCTATTCCTTGAAAAGGTAAATCCAAGTCCTACTAAATAACCCGGATTTTGACCTGCTGCCATTCCTCAAAAGAAGGACCCACAGACAAGCTTCAGTGCTCAACATGTAACACTAGAACTCCTCTACACACCCTTAACATATGAGCTTCCTAACCCTAAAGGGGGCTGCTTGACAGGACATCAATTGGGGGGGTCACTTTTTGGAAATCCAAGGCCTACTAAATAACCCCGATTTTGACCTGCTGCCATTCCTCAAAGGAAGGATCCACAGACAAACTTCAGTGCTCATCATGTAACAGTAGACCTCCTCTACACAGCCTCAAAATGTGACCTTCTTAACCCCAAAGGGGGCTGCTGGAAAGGACTTCCATGGGGGGTCACTTTATGGAAATCCCTCCCCAGAAAACGTAAATCCAAGTCCTACTAAATAATCCCAATTTTGACATGCTGCCATTCCTCAAAGGAAGGACCCACAGACAAGCTTCAGTGCTCATCGTGTAACACTAGACATCCTCTACACACCGTCAAATTTGGAGCTTCGTAACCCCAAAGCGGGCTGCTGGAAAGGACTTCCATGGGGGGTCACTTTTTGGAAATCTATTCCTTGAAAAGGTAAATCCAAGGCCTACTAAATAACCTCGATTTTGACCTGCTGCCATTCCTCAAAGGAAGGACCCACAGACAAGCTTCAGTGCTCAACATGTAACACTAGAACTCCTCTACACACCCTTAACATATGAGCTTCCTAACCCTAAAGGGGCTGCTTGACAGGACATCAATGGGGGGTCACTTTTGGAAATCCAAGGCCTACTAAATAACCCCGATTTTGACCTGCTGCCATTCCTCAAAGGAAGGATCCACAGACAAGCTTCAGTGCTCATCATGTAACAGTAGACCTCCTCTACACAGCCACAAAATGTGACCTTCTTAACCCCAAAGGGGGCTGCTGGACAGGACTTCCATGGGGGGTCACTTTAGGAAATCCAAGGCATACTAAATAACCCAGATTTTGACCTGCTGCCATTCCTCAAAGGAAGGACCCACAGACAAGCTTCAGTGCTCTTCATGTAACACTAGACCTCCTCTACACACCATCAAAATATGAGCTTCCTAACCCCAAAGGGGGCTGCTGGACAAGACTTCCATGGGGGGTTACTTTTGGGAAATCCAAGGCCTACTAAATAACACCGAATTTGACCTGCTGCCATTCCTCAAAGGAAGAATCCACAGTCAAGATTAAGTGCTCATCATGTAACACTAGACCTCCTCTACACACCCTCAAAATATGAGCTTCCTAACCCCAAAGGGGGCTGCTGGACAGGACTTCCATGTGGGGGTCAATTTAGGAAATCTATTCCTTGAAAAGGTAAATCCAAGGCCTACTAAATAACCCCGACTTTGACCTGCTGTCATTCCTCAAAGAAGGACCCACAGACAAGCTTCAGTGCTCATCATGTAACACTAGACCTCCTCTACACACCCTCAAAATATGAGCTTCCTAACTCCAAAGGGGGCTGCTGGACAGGACTTCCATGGGGGGGGGGGTTACTTTTTGGAAATCCAAGGACTACTAAATAACCCCAATTTTGACCTGCTGCCATTCCTCAAAGGAAGGACCCACAGACAAGCTTCAGTGCTCATCGTGTAACACTAGACATCCTCTACACACCGTCAAATTTGGAGCTTCGTAACCCCAGAGCGGGCTGCTGGAAAGGACTTCCATGGGGGGTCACTTTTTGGAAATCTATTCCTTGAAAAGGTAAATCCAAGGCCTACTAAATAACCCCGATTTTGACCTGCTGCCATTCCTGAAAGGAATGACCCACAGACAAGCTTCAGTGCTCATCATTTAACACTAGAACTCCTCTACACACCCTCAAAATATGAGCTTTCTAACCCCAAAGGGGGCTGCTAGACAGGACTTCCATGGGGGGTCACTTTTTGAAAATCTATTCCTTGAAAAGGGAAATCCAAGGCCTACTAAATAACCCCGATTTTAACCTGCTGCCATTCCTCAAAGGAAGGACCCACAGACAAGCTTCAGTGCTCATCGTGTAACACTAGAACATCCTCTACACACCGTCAAAATAGGAGCTTCGTAACCCCAAAGCGGGCTGCGGGACAGGACTTCCATGGGGGATCACTTTTTGGAAATCTATTCCTTGAAAAGGTAAATCCAAGGCCTACTAAATAACCCCGATTTTGACCTGCTGCCATTCCTCAAAGGAAGGACCCACAGACAAGCTTCAGTGCTCATCATGTAACACTAGAACTCCTCTACACACGCTTAAAATATGAGCTTCCTAACCCTCAAGGGGCTGCTGGACAGGACTTCCATGGGGGTCACTTTTGAAATCTATTCTGAAAAGGTAAATCCAAGGCCTACTAAATAACCCCGATTTTGACCTGCTGCCATTCCTCAAAGGAGGGACCCACAGACAAGCTTCAGTGCTCATCATGTAACATCACTAGACCTCCTCTACACACCCTCAAAATATGAGCTTCCTAACCCCAAAGGGGCTGCTAGACAGGACTTCCATGGGGGTCACTTTTGAAAATCTATTCCTTGAAAAGGTAAATCCAAGGCCTACTAAATAACCCCGAATTTGACCTGCTGCCATTCCTCAAAGGAAGGACCCACAGACAAGCTTCAGTGCTCATCGTGTAACACTAGACATCCTCTACACACGGTCAAAATAGGAGCTTCGTAACCCCAAAGCGGGCTGCTGGACAGGACTTCCATGGGGGGTCACTTTTGGAAATCTATTCCTTGAAAAGGTAAATCCAAGGCCTACTAAATAACCCCGATTTTGACCTGCTGCCATTCCTCAAAGGAAGGACCCACAGACAAGCTTCAGTGCTCATCATGTAACACGAGACCTCCTCTACACACCCTCAAAATATGAGCTTCCTAACCCCAAAGGGGCTGCTGGACAGGACTTCCATGGGGGTCACTTTTGGAAATCCATCCCTGAAAAGGTAAATCCAAGTCCTACTAAATAACCCCGATTTTTACCTGCTGTCATTCCTCAAAGGAAGGACCCACAGACAAGCTTCAGTGCTCATCATGTAACACGAGACCTCCTCTACACACCCTCAAAATATGAGCTTCCTAACCCCAAAGGGGGCTGCTGGACAGGACTTCCATGGGGGTCACTTTTGGAAATCTATTCCTTGAAAAGGTAAATCCAAGGCCTACTAAATAACCCCGAATTTGACCTGCTGCCATTTCTCATAGGAAGTACCCACAGACAAGCTTCAGTGCTCATCATGTAACACTAGACATCCTCTACACACCTCAAAATATGAGCTTCGTAACCCCAAAGCGGGCTGCTGGACAGGACTTCCATGGGGGGTCACTTTGGAAATCATTCCTTGAAAAGGTAAATCCAAGGCCTACTAAATAACCCTGATTTTGACCTGCTGCCATTCCTCAAAGGAAGGACCCACAGACAAGCTTCAGTGCTCATCATGTAACACTAGACATCCTCTACACACCTCAAAATATGAGCTTCGTAACCCCAAAGCGGGCTGCTGGACAGGACTTCCATGGGGGTCACTTTTTGGAAATCTATTCCTTGAAAAGGTAAATCCAAGGCCTACTAAATAACCCCGATTTGACCTGCTGCCATTCCTCAAAGGAATGACCCACAGACAAGCTTCAGTGCTCATCATGTAACACTAGAACTCCTCTACACACCCTCAAAATATGAGCTTTCTAACCCCAAAGGGGCTGCTAGACAGGACTTCCATGGGGGTCACTTTTGAAAATCTATTCCTTGAAAAGGGAAATCCAAGGCCTACTAAATAACCCCGATTTTAACCTGCTGCCATTCCTCAAAGGAAGGACCCACAGACAAGCTTCAGTGCTCATCGTGTAACACTAGAAATCCTCTACACACCCGTCAAAATAGGAGCTTCGTAACCCCAAAGCGGGCTGCTGGACAGGACTTCCATGGGGGTCACTTTTGGAAATCTATTCCTTGAAAAGGTAAATCCAAGGCCTACTAAATAACCCCGATTTTGACCTGCTGCCATTCCTCAAAGGAAGGATCCACAGACAAGCTTCAGTGCTCATCATGTAACACTAGAACTCCTCTATACACCCTTAACATATGATCTTCCTAACCCTCAAGGGGGCTGCTGGACAGTACATCAATGGGGGGGGGGGTCACTTTTTGGAAATCCAAGGCCTACTAAATAACCCCGATTTTGACCTGCTGCCATTCCTCAAAGGAGGGACCCACAGACAAGCTTCAGTGCTCATCATTTAACACTAGAACTCCTCTACACACCCTCAATATATGAGCATTCTAACCCCAAAGGGGGCTGCTAGACAGGACTTCCATGGGGGGTCACTTTTTGCAAATCTATTCCTTGAAAAGGGAAATCCAAGGCCTACTTAATAACCCCGATTTTAACCTGCTGCCATTCCTCAAAGGAAGGACCCACAGACAAGCTTCAGTGCTCATCGTGTAACACTAGACATCCTCTACACACGGTCAAAATAGGAGCTTCGTAACCCCAAAGCGGGCTGCGGGACAGGACTTCCATGGGGGTCACTTTTTGGAAATCTATTCCTTGAAAAGGTAAATCCAAGGCCTACTAAATAACCCCGATTTTGACCTGCTGCCATTCCTCAAAGGAAGGACCCACAGACGAGCTTCAGTGCTCATCATGTAACACTAGAACTCCTCTACTCACCGTCAAAATAGGAGCTTCGTAACCCCAAAGCGGGCTGCTGGACAGGACTTCCATGGGGGGTCACTTTTTGGAAATCTATTCCTTGAAAAGGTAAATCCAAGGCCTACTAAATAACCCCGATTTTGACCTGCTGCAATTCCTCAAAGGAAGGACCCACATACAAGCTTCAGTGCTCATCTTGTAACACTAGACCTCCTCTACACACCCTCAAAATATGAGCTTTCTAACCCCAAAGCGGACTGCTGGACAGGACTTCCATGGGGGGTCACTTTTTGGAAATCTATTCCTTGAAAAGGTAAATCCAAGGCCTACTAAATAACCCCGATTTTGACCTGCTGCCATTCCTCAACGGAAGGACCCACAGACAAGCTTCAGTGCTCATCGTGTAACACTAGACATCCTCTACACACCGTCAAAATAGGAGCTTCGTAACCCCAAAGCGGGCTGCTGGACAGGAC
Organism: Bufotes viridis; assembly: GCA_033119425.1. Lineage (NCBI taxonomy): Eukaryota > Metazoa > Chordata > Amphibia > Anura > Bufonidae > Bufotes > Bufotes viridis. The sequence continues at coordinate 8,664 of JAKVIS010004976.1, forward strand.
TTCCATGGGGGGTCACTTTTTGGAAATCTATTCCTTGAAAAGGTAAATCCAAGGCCTACTAAATAACCCCGATTTTGACCTGCTGCCATTACTCAAAGGAAGGACCACACAGACAAGCTTCAGAGCTCATCATGTAACACTAGAACTCCTCTACACACCCTTAACATATGAGCTTCCTAACCCCAAAGGGGCTGCTGGACAAGACTTCCATGGGGGTTACTTTTGGAAATCCAAGGCATACTAAATAACCCAGAATTTGACCTGCTGCCATTCCTCAAAGGAAGGACCCACAGACAAGCTTCAGTGCTCATCTATGTAACACTAGACCTCCTCTACACACCCTTAAAATATGAGCTTCCTAACCCCAAAGGGGCTGCTGGACAGGACTTCCATGTGGGGTCACTTTTTGAAAATCTATTCCTTGAAAAGGTAAATCCAAGGCCTACTAAATAACCCCGACTTTGACCTGCTGCCATTCCTCAAAGGAAGGACCCACAGACAAGCTTCAGTGCTCATCGTGTAACACTAGACATCCTCTACACACCGTCAAAATAGGAGCTTCGTAACCCCAAAGCGGGCTGCTGGACAGGACTTCCATGGGGGGTAACTTTTTGGAAATCTATTCCTTGAAAAGGTAAATCCAAGGCCTACTAAATAACCCCGATTTTGACCTGCTGCCATTCCTCAAAGGAAGGACCCACAGACAAGCTTTAGTGCTCATCATGTAACACTAGACCTCCTCTACACACCGTCAAAATAGGAGCATCGTAACCCCAAAGCTGGCTGCTGGACAGGACTTCCATGGGGGGTCACTTTTTGGAAATCTATTCCTTGAAAAGGTAAATCCAAGGCCTACTAAATAACCCAGATTTTGACCTGCTGCCATTCCTCAAAGGAAGGACCCACAGACAAGCTTCAGTGCTCATCATGTAACACTAGAACTCCTCTACACACCGTCAAAATAGGAGCTTCGTAACCCCAAAGCGGGCTGCTGGAAAGGACTTCCATGGGGGGTCAATTTTTGAAAATCTATTTCTTGAAAAGGTAAATCCAAGGCCTACTAAATAACCCCGACTTTGACCTGCTGCCATTCCTCAAAGGAAGGACCCACAGACAAGCTTCAGTGCTCATCGTGTAACACTAGACATCCTCTACACACCGTCAAAATAGGAGCTTCGTAACCCCAAAGCGGGCTGCTGGACAGGACTTCCATGGGGGGTCACTTTTTGGAAATCTATTCCTTGAAAAGGTAAATCCAAGGCCTACTAAATAACCCCGATTTTGACCTGCTGTCATTCCTCAAAGGAAGGACCCACAGACGAGCTTCAGTGCTCATCATGTAACACTAGAACTCCTCTACACACCGTCAAAATAGGAGCTTCGTAACCCCAAAGCGGGCTGCTGGAAAGGACTTCCATGGGGGGTCACTTTTTGGAAATCTATTCCTTGAAAAGGTAAATCCAAGGCCTACTAAATAAAACGGATTTTGACCTGCTGCCATTCCTCAAAGGAAGGACACACAGACAAGCTTCAGTGCTCAACATGTAACACTAGACCTCCTCTACACACCCTTAACAGTTGAGCTTCCTAACCCTAAAGGGAGCTGCTGGACAGGACATCAATGGGGGGGGGGGTCACTATTTGGAAATCCAAGGCCTACTAAATAACCCCGATTTTGACCTGCTGCCATTCCTCAAAGGAAGGATCCACAGACAAGCTTCAGTGCTCATCATGTAACAGTAGACCTCCTCTACACAGCCTCAAAATGTGACCTTCTTAACCCCAAAGGAGGCTGCTGGACAGGACTTCCATGGGGGGTCACTTTATGGAAATCCCTCCCCAGAAAAGGTAAATCCAAGTCCTACTAAATAACCCCAACTTTGACCTGCTGTCATTCCTCAAAGGAAGGATCCTCAAAGCTTCCTAACCCTAAAGGGAGCTGCTGCACAGGACATCAATGGGGGGGGGGGTCACTATTTGGAAATCCAAGGCCTACTAAATAACCCCGATTTTGACCTGCTGCCATTCCTCAAAGGAAGGATCCACAGACAAGCTTCAGTGCTTATCTTGTAACACTAGACCTCCTCTACACACCGTCAAAATAGGAGCATCGTAACCCCAAAGGGGGCTACTACACAGGACTGCCATGGGGGTCACTTTTTGGAAATCTATTCCTTGAAAAGGTAAATCCAAGGCCTACTAAATAACCCCGATTTTAACCTGCTGCCATTCCTTAAAGGAAGGACCCACAGACAAGCTTCAGTGCTCATCGTGTAACACTAGACATCCCCTACACACGGTCAAAATAGGAGCTTCGTAACCCCAAAGCGGGCTGCTGGACAGGACTTCCATGGGGGGTCACTTTTTGGAAATCTATTCCTTGAAAAGGTAAATCCAAGGCCTACTAAATAACCCCGATTTTGACCTGCTGCAATTCCTCAAAGGAAGGACCCACATACAAGCTTCAGTGCTCATCTTGTAACACTAGACCTCCTCTACACACCCTCAAAATAAGAGCTTTCTAACCCCAAAGGGGGCTACTGGACAGGACTGCCATGGGGGGGTCACTTTTTGGAAATCTATTCCTTGAAAAGGTAAATCCAAGGCCTACTAAATAACCCCGATTTTGACCTGCTGCCATTCCTCAACTGAAGGACCCACAGACAAGCTTCAGTGCTCATCGTGTAACACTAGACATCCTCTACACACCGTCAAAATAGGAGCATCGTAACCCCAAAGCGGGCTGCTGGACAGGACTTCCATGGGGGGTCACTTTTTGGAAATCTATTCCTTGAAAAGGTAAATCCAAGGCCTACTAAATAACCCCGATTTTGACCTGCTGCCATTACTCAAAGGAAGGACCCACAGACAAGCTTCAGAGCTCATCATGTAACACTTGAACTCCTCTACACACCTTTAACATATGAGCTTCCTAACCCCAAGGGGGGCTGCTGGACAAGACTTCCATGGGGGGTTACTTTTGGGAAATCCAAGGCATACTAAATAACCCAGAATTTGACCTGCTGCCATTCCTCAAAGGAAGGACCCACAGACAAGCTTAAGTGCTCATCTTGTAACACTAGACCTCCTCTACACACGCTTAAAATATGAGCTTCCTAAACCCAAAGGGGGCTGCTGGACAGGACTTCCATGTGGGGGTCAATTTTTGAAAATCTATTCCTTGAAAAGGTAAATCCAAGGCCTACTAAATAACCCCGACTTTGACCTGCTGCCATTCCTCAAAGGAAGGACCCACAGACAAGCTTCAGTGCTCATCGTGTAACACTAGACATCCTCTACACACCGTCAAAATAGGAGCTTCGTAACCCCAAAGCGGGCTGCTGGACAGGACTTCCATGGGGGTCACTTTTGGAAATCTATTCCTTGAAAAGGTAAATCCAAGGCCTACTAAATAACCCCGATTTTGACCTGCTGCCATTCCTCAAAGGAAGGACCCACAGACAAGCTTCAGTGCTCATCATGTAACACTAGAACTCCTCTACACACCGTCAAAATAGGAGCTTCAGTAACCCCAAAGCGGGCTGCTGGAAAGGACTTCCATGGGGGTCACTTTTGGAAATCTATTCCTTGAAAAGGTAAATCCAAGGCCTACTAAATAAAACGGATTTTGACCTGCTGCCATTCCTCAAAGGAAGGACCCACAGACAAGCTTCAGTGCTCAACATGTAACACTAGACCTCCTCTACACACCCTTAACAGTTGAGCTTCCTAACCCCAAAGGGGGCTGCTTGACAGGACTTCCATGGGGGTCACTTTATGGAAATCCCTCCCAGAAAAGGTAAATCCAAGTCCTACTAAATAACCACGACTTTGACCTGCTGTCATTCCTCAATGGAAGGATCCACAGACAAGCTTCAGTGCTCATCATGTAACACTAGACCTCCTCTACACCCCTCAAAATATGAGTTTCCTAAACCCAAAGGGGGCTGCTGGACAGGACTTCCATGCGGGGTCACTTTTGAAATCCAAGGCCTACTAAATAACCCAGACTTTGACCTGCTGCCATTCCTCAAATGAAGGACCCAGATACAAGCTTCAGTGCTCATCATGTAACACTAGACCTCCTCTACACACCCTCAAAATATGAGTTTCCTAAACCCAAAGGGGGCTGCTGGACAA